>PVIU01015562.1:0-47525 GCA_004026605.1 Ondatra zibethicus
TTTCTGCTGCCTGGAGATTTGAATGTACATCTCATCTATTCCAGCATTGTGTCTGCCTGCATGCCTCCATGCTCACTACCATGATGGTAATGGACTAAGGCTTTGAAACTGTAAGAAAAGTCCAACTAAATGTGTTCCTTTATAAGAGATGTTGTAGACCTGGTATCTCTTAACAGCAACACAACACCGACTAAGACACTGCCCAACCCCACCACACTCTGCAACAATCCTAGTGTAGTGAAAACATTCTGAAGAGATGTTTGTGTCTGGCTATGAGACTATAGATTCAAAAAAAAAAAAAAAAAAGAAAAGGACGTTCTCATGGAATCCAGTATCCAGTGCTGGGAAGACAAAACACACACACACACACACACACACACACAAAAAAAAACAAAAAACAAAAAACAAACTTTTTGCCAGCAGAGGGGATGCTTCTTTCCTAGAAAGAGATTTTACAGAGTTTTGAAAATTTGTCAGACCCCTTACAGAACAGACTGAAACATAGATCATGATGGGTGAATGACTGGTAGGAACAAGTCTTAACCAGTGCTACATAGGTATGCATAATTATTGGTCTTACTTGAAACTGAAACCTCAGGTCAGGATTTCAGTGTGGCCATATTGAATAAAGCTCTTTTTCTCTTCCTTACATTATCACCTGACTTTTTAATCAAAGTCCTGGGTACAGGTAACCTAGCATGGCATTGACCCTAACAGTCATTCTTAATGTATTACCACTTGTCAAGTCTTCTTTATCTGAAGTAATCCAACACTTCATCATGAGCTGATTGGCTGTATATGTATCTGAGGACAATTATTAGAATACTCAGATAATTTAGATATCTTTATCTTGAGGCATGCCATGATTTGATTGCTTGGGCTGTGTGTGTGTTAATCAAAGTATACATTTTTTCCATTTCTTACACAAAAATTAGTCATAGAATATTTTAAGAAATTTTTATTGAATAGATGGATAAACCAATGATCCCATATATTTACAAACATATACTATATGTACACATATACACACACACAAATACACACACACACATACACACACAGCACTATGATCATGCTGGATACCAGCTCAGTTCATCTGGGTCTCACTTCTCTGCCATGCTAGCAATCATGATGAATGCCTCCTCTACATAGGAAGAACGACCCACTGAGTCTTTAGAGCAGGATCGACCCATACCCTTCTTGACACAGACTATGGAATTGTTCTCTATTCTCAAACATGTACAATCTCAGAATCATGGGGGAAGAGAATTTGTAAATTTCCTTTGAAATATATTTGACTAGTGAGGATGAGAATCTGTGAGTAAGTGTGGCTCCTTTCTCGGTATATAGTGCAGTCCTCTCTGACTCCAATTCATGTTTTGCTTTGAAGGACCTAGGTGTCAAAGCCATGTCTTTATGCCTTCACTTCCGGTTCCTACTCATGCCTGCTGCACTGTCTAACTTTCACTTATTATCCAGATTTTTATTACAGGCATGATTCCTGAGGAACATATATTGGCACTGAGGCCAATGGTCACAAAAAAATAGATAAATTTTAGATAAATTCTATTTATGTTGTATATTATTTTAGCATTCAAAATAATGGTTTTCATTACAGCATATTTGGGTATACTTCACTACTATCTGTCCACTTCCCCCACTCCTATCCTTTTTCCCATACTCCTTTTTTTGTTTGTTGATTAATGACCATTAGCCCTTTACTGCTTTAATGTCAAATATATGCTCTAAGCTTGTCTCTTTTCTTCCCTTCCCTCCTTTAAACATCGCTTCTTCTTCTCCATATCTTATGGTCTGCTTTCTAGTATCAAGTCCTCTTATTCATACACACGCACGCACGCACACACACACACACACACACACACACACACACACACACACACACAGGTTTGCAAGCTAAAATCTGGGCTTTCTATAGAAGAGAAATTTTATGGTAGTTTCCTGAGCCTGTTCATTTCACTCAAACATAATTTTTCAGTTGCAGTCATTTTCCTGGAAATGTTATTTTCTATAATTTTTAGCTGAATAAAATTCTGTCATGTACATATACCATATTTCATGGTGCTGTTCTTTCTTTCTTTCTTTCTCTCTCTCTCTCTCTCTCTCTCTCTCTCTCTCTCTCTCTCTATTTCTGTCTCTTTCTTTTCTTCTTTCCTCCCTTCTTTCTTTCGTATTTGCTGCTGTTCCATATGTGGTAAATAATTGCTCCCTTTCCCCACATTGTTTTATCTTTTTATTTATTTTTTTTTATTTTTGAGACAAAGTTTCTCTGTATCTTTGCAGCCTGCCCTGGAACTAGCTATTGTAGATCAGGCTGGCCTCAAACTCACAGAGATATGCCTACCTCTGTCTCCCAAGGGCTGAGATTATAGGCAAGCACCACCACTGCCTGGCTGTTTTGTCTTCATAATGGTAGACATTATGAGATTAAGTTTCAAAATAATTTTAATTTGTATTATCTTGATGACATTTTAAATATATTTATTGATTTTTACTTTTCTTTCTTTTGAGACCTATATGTCTATATTGTTTATTAACTCATTGATTTACCTGACAATGTTGTTTTGGGTGATTTTTAAATTTTTATTCACCCTAGATATTAACATTTCTTGGATCTTTCCTGTATTCTGCAGACTCTCTCTACCACTTTATTTTTTTTTTGCTGTGAAAATGGATTTTATATTTTATCTCATTCCATTTCTCATCCTTGAGATTATTTTCTGTTCTATTTGAGTTCTATTCAGAAAGGTTTTGTGTATTCCTGTGTTTTTCTTAAGCAGATTCAACATTTCTGATTCTATAGTTTAGTCTTTGATGCAAAACTATTTATGTCACATTTATTTTTACCTCTTGTTTTATTGATTTAAGACTTGGATTACTATTTGAATAAACGTGGAAAGTGGTTACCCTTGCTTCATTTCAGCTTTTAGATTTCCTTCCTTTCACATAATGTGGAATATATTTCTCTCTATGTTTGAATACATTCTACTCTTAGTTTATTCATGATTTTTGCAAATTCCTATGTTTTCGCGGGTCAGCATTTTTGTTGGTTGGGTTATTGGGGTAGTTTTGTGGGTTTGCTAGATACTGCATTGAACACAATGTATTCTTTTCTGACCTTTGCTCGTGTGTCCTTTTTCATAGAGTTCATGCTTCACTGTGTTCTTATGAACCAGACTTTCACTCTTCTTCTGACTGCTGTCCATTCAAGTAATCTCTGCTATGCTGGCTAAGATGTCATCAATTGCCTTAATTTGTGTTTCTCTAACAAAATTCTTGTTTCTCAATCAATTAGAAAAAGTAATTTTTCTGTGCAAAATAATATCGGTTAGAAATTATATATTCTGGGACTAACATTTATCATCCCATACTTTCCTGTCTTTTAGGACTTCTGATGAGACTTTGATTTTCATCTCTTAGTAACTGTCACTTGTCCTTTACATCTTAAAATAGTCTTTGTATATTTGTTGGCATGAGTTTGACATGGCACCCTCAGGTTATTGGCTATGTCTATTTGGTGATTTAAATGCTTCCTGCATTTTCATTTATTTTTGCAACCTTTGAGAATTTTCTGATAAAAAATATTGTCTATGCCTTTAGGGTTTATTCCTCTCTTCTTACTCTGTGAACTTTTAAATTGTTCACTTCAATGTATCACTAGTTCTTGGGAGTTTTGGTTGTTACCTTTATTTTTGATTCATACGTATCTGACTGTATTATTGCCATGATTTTATCTTTCACCTCTGACATTCTTTCTTCTTCTTTTTCATTGATGATGCTTTCCATTGTATTTTATAAACTGACATATCCATCAGATATTTTCTATGTCCAAATTTGCTTGCTGGATTTTTCCTTCATGATTTTAAAATTCCAAGCCAGTTTCTTGGTTTCTTGATCATTTCATCAACATTTCTAGCTTTCTTACCTAGGTCCCAACTTGATTCCCTTTCTTTACTTTTCTGTTTTCTTTAATTCACTGTCTGTCATTGATCCTTTGCAAAAGCAGAACTCTAAACTCTTATATATTTGTCTCTCTCATTAGTTTGCTTTCCAATTTAAGAAGCTGTAAACTTGAAAATTCATCAGAAAGTCTTTTCTTATCTTCCTTTAACTTATTTTTTGGTCTCTCCAAGTGTCTGTCTATTTTGTCTGTCTACTAGGACAGAAAGGCCTTCCATTTTAGCCCCCTCACCTTCCATCCTTATTAACATGTTAGTTAGATGTGAGTCTTCCTAATGAGTTGTTTTTAGTTAGATTTGTGCTCCCATCCTACCATTTCAGAAGGAAACTGATGGTCACAGCAGATCCAAAGTTATCAGAGCAGACCCAGCACACATGTATCTTCCAGACACTTCCTTTCTGTTCCTGCTAGTGCCCTGCTGGTGTTCCACAGTTGTGTTCAGAGGGTATTCAAGCTTTTTGTGGTAAGCATCATGAGCCTCAGGTAACCCGTCTGGTCTATGCACTGCATTGGCAGAGGCCAGGTTGTAGATGGCATCTTCTCTTGCTGCTCACCCTGAGCTGTTCCTGTAGACTCAGTTGTGGCTTTTATGCTGCTGTTCTTGTAGCCTCAACAGTATGAATCTGACTTTCTCTCTGCCCCTGCTATATTCAGCCTCTTGTCAAATCAATAGCCTGGTAAGCCTCTCTCTAGTTCACTGTTCTTAACACTGCTCAGAGCTAGGGTAGAGTATCACATTCTTGTCAGCAACCTTTGCCCTTGCCCTTGAGTGAGCACTACAGTACATATGATACTGGTTGGTGGTCACCCTTTGTAACTCCTCTGAAAGGATAATTTAGATACTACTTTAGTTACTTTATTTTTTTTCAGTTCTTTCTCTCATGGGAATAGAAACTGTGCAGATCTAGTACCTTTAATTTTCTGTATTTCACAGAGACAGTTTCTGATTCACCAACTTTCCCAGAAGCTTTATGCTTTAATTTTCCAGAAAACTATATTTTTTGTGTAGATATTATTTAGATATAAATAAATAGTGTGAGACAGAGCATATTTCATGAGTTATCTGTTGTAGGAAGAGGTCCCACTTGTTTGTCCCAGCCACCCGGCTAGTTTACACCTGAAATAACCACACAAAAACTGTATTAATTAAAACACTACTTGGCCACTTGCTCTAACTTCTTACTGGCTAACTCTTACATATTAGTTTAACCCATCTCCATTAATCTGTGTATTACCACGTGGCTGTGGCTTACTGGAGATTCTCACTGGCATCCTTCTCAGGCGAAGGATCCATGGTTTCTCTTTTACTCTGCTTTCTTCCTCCCAGAATTCAATTCTGTCTTCTCTGCCTACCTAAGTTCTGCCCTATCAGGTCAAAGTAGTTTTCTTTATTCATTAACCAATACAAGCAACACACAGAGGGGACTCTCACATCAGTTATCTGACGTGGTTAATATATTAAATTCAGTACATCTTAATCATGAATATAGGGGTGAGTCCAAACCACTGTCAAGGCATGCCATGAGTCTTAAATGCAATTAAAGAAGTTCCTTAGAGAAAGCAATTTTCTAAAAAAGAAACTTTATTTGTACCATATAACTATATATTTTATAATGATACATAAATTGTCAACTTGGGAGTCCACATTGACATAGAAGATATTTACACATCAATGTCTGTTGTAGCTATCTTTTAAATAATTAAAGTATGGTACCAACCAAGATGTCCATCAACAGAGAAAAGGGTGGGGAAAGTCTGATATATAGAAACAATGAATTTTTCAATCACAAACATTTATAAACTTGTGTCATTTGCAAGAAAATGGATGTTGTTGGATGTAATCAAACTAGTTGAATTAAGTCAGTCTAAGAATTATCAATATTGTGCATAGTATATTATATAAATATTATATATAACATAAATATGAATATTTTTATTTCATCTGTAGTTCTAGATTTTATATAGACATATTAAATCTTCATATGATATGTATGTGCATGTATGTATGTGTGTATGTGGAATCAAAACTGTTCAGTAGGACAAATAAATCAATGATGAAGAATGAAGGCTGAGAAGGAGGATATGTAGGCATGAGAGCCAACATGCTTGATATCTAATGTGTTTAAAATATTGGTGAATGATAGCTGCTGGGGGAAGGGGAATTATCCATCTTTGGGGGTTTAGTCACAGGTAAGTTGCTGGTGCTATAGTGGATGATACCTAAATATGCTTACCTGTCCCTAAATGGAATTTATAGTTAAAAAAAATACTTAAGGTTGAAAGTTGGAAATGTGGAGATAAATTCAGTGTAGGGAAACTGAAGAAAGAGAATGGATGGGTGGTATATATCATATTTCCATTATATACGCATTTATTTTTTAATTTAAAATTTATAAAGTTTATTATAAAAAACTTGAAAAAAAAACAAAAAATATCACACACTAAAACTAGCCAGATCCAACATGTATACAACTCAATGAACTTCTACGTATTTAGAAGAGACACTCTGAAGGCAGAGTCAGGCGGATCTTTGCTTTACAAGAGCTAGTTCCAGGATAGGCACCAAAGCTACAAAGAAACGTTGTCTTGAAAAAAATTACAAAAAAAAGAATAGACATTCAGAACAGGATCTGTGGAACTCTATATACCTAAGATATTTTCAATGAAATAAGATCCAATATCACTTACTATAATCATTGTAACTATAAATAATTGAAAACAATTTTTCACATTTGACAAAACAGGAATTTTTAATATTCATGGAATTTGCTCTCTAATTTCACCTTAGATTTTTTTCTTTAGAGGAGAGTCTACTGATGTTGATACAAACTTTTTTCCCTTTTCTGGTCCTGGGAATTGAATCTACAGGCTGGCAAATGCTGGGTTCTACTCCTGAGCCACATCTCTAGTCCCAAGATCATTCTTAAATCTCAACTGCATTTGATTACAACACCCAGACTTCTCATTTCTTGTAAGAAATGAGTTGTGTCAGCATTTCCAGTTTCCATAAATGGAGACATAATTACAACATTTACCAAGCCCAGTTGAAAAACAAACATAAAATAACCATCAAATCAGATGATGGGTTACAGTGTTCTCATAGGAGAAAAATTGAAATGTTGATTCATCAACTAATGTATGAATTCTGTCTTCAGCATCTTTCAGAAACTTGACACCTGCCCATTAAAATGTCCTTGAGGGCAGGTGTGGGAAAGCTATATATCCTAATGTTCATGTCTATTAATTCTTCATTCCAGATGACATGCCTCCTTTATCCACATAAAATGCATGGTTCCATCTGTGACAAGGGATCCACTTTCATAAAGAAATTGTGTTGACCTTCTGAGAAAGTATGTAAGAATAATGTGGGAAGTGACATTTTTCACTGGATTTCATTTTGAGTGTTTATGCTATTTTTGGATGAATAATTCTTTTTCTTTTCTTTCCTTTCCTTTTCTTTCTTTCTTTTTTTTTCGGGGGTGAGGGTTTGAGACTGGTTTCCCTGTATAGTTTTGGAGCCTGTCCTGGCATTCACTCTGTCAATCTGGCTGGTCTTGAACTCATGGAGATCTGCCTTCCTCTGCCACCCCAATTCTGGGATTAAAGGCATGTGCCACCACCGCCCAGCTTTTATGTGAATAATTCTAATTATTACTGTTCATATAATTATTTGATACATTGTTTTCAACAAAGCCATCTTTGGTTTGTTTTAAGTTCTCACTACATATTCCAGACTGCCTTCAAATGTATGCTCACTCAGCTACAAATTGAAAGTGTTAGAATTACATGTGTTCCATTGTTTCTACTTGATCATAAACAATGTTTTGTTTTTCATCATCGAAGGATGTTCCCAGGGTGGGGTGTTGGCTCCTGGAAAGTATTAAGTGCAGTTGTGAAAGTAAGCCAATGAACAAACCCGTGATCAGTACTGCATCTGGGTAGTATGATCTTTGCTTCAAGCCAAAAGCCACTTATTACTCTATTGTTAATCTCAACTGGCAAAGGGGTGGACTGTAGAATCACCTAGAAGTTAGGCCTCTTGGCATTCCAATGATGAGTCATATAGATTGGCTTCATTGAGGTAAGATGACCTACTTTAAAGATGGTTAGCACAATTCCCTGGATTGTCTGTCTAGATTAGTTTAAAAGGAGAAAGAAAGCTGAACACAATCTCCCATGACTCCCTGACTGTTGATAAAATGTGACCATGGAGCCTCATCTTTGTTGCTATGACTCCACCTCCCACTCACACACAGGTGATGTACTGTATCTTGAAAATGGGACCAAAATCCACCCTTCTCTTTAAGTTGCTTTTATCAGGTATTTGGTAACAACAACAGAAAACTCACAAGTACATCACTGATTTGACCTTTCAAAACTTCATGGCCAAGGACAGAATTAGCAGGCTGTCTGATGTTTTCATGATGCCTATCCTCGTCTTAGAGCAGCAGTGAAGCCCTCATTATTCTGTAGCTATATCAGAGGTGAAATACAGGATTGGAGTCATTACACTGCGTTTCTCTAGAGAGCTGACAATCTGAGAAGATAGAAAAACATCATGAAGATCTGAGTTCCACTAATTAAATATCTTCACTTACATTGGTTTAAATCACTTTCTTTCTTTAGAAAAAAAAAGTTTTTTTTAACCATTTACAAAAGGAGATATAGTTATACAATGAGGCTTCCCAAACTTAGCTTCAGTGAGGAGAAATTGCCTGGGGCTTCATTCTGTTCAATGAACTCCCTTATTTGTCCCAGGATTAGAATAAAGTAAGTGCCAGAGGCTGCACTGGCCAATTATAACTACTTAACATTGTGATTTAAGTTATAAAAAGGTCTTCTTGCAATCAAAGCCAAAGCGATATTATTGTACTAAAAATTTAACAATATTTTTTTAATTTTACATATTTAGCATTGAATATGGGTTTTCATGTATATTTAGCATACCTTTGTTTACATTGGTCCAGTGATCCCTTTTGTTCAAAACTATGATTAGCCACTCCCTGATTAGCAAGTAATTGCTCTTTAGTTAACTATTTTTGGTTAGTTTTATATTTAAAGTTTCATTTTTTATGCTCAAGAGTGAGAATGTTAGTTTAAGTAAAGGCATCTCCTATATCCAATAAGCTCCAAGATCTAAAATAACCCAACAGGCATGTATGAGTCATACACATAAAAAAGTCCAATGGCACATTTCCATAGCTTGCTTCCAAGAAGTAACTCAAGGCCTACACTGTGGGAGCAAAGTCCTGAGTAAATATGTGTTATTGGCATTAGCAAGGCCACGTTAAAAGGTCCCAGGACTGCAGATCCGTAGGAATTGCAAGACCTTCCACTGCCTGGAGTACGGGTATTGGCATTGTGTGAGGATAGTATCAACTGCATTTTCTCACCCAGGATGTAGAGAATCTTTGCAGAAAGTGATTGATACTGAGTTTCTTCCTCCAGGATAGCTGTAGCCTGAGATTGCTCAGTTACAGAGAGCCACTTCCAGGACGAGCGAAAGCTCCCCCTCATCTTAGCTTGTGCTGTGTAAAATAAAGATGCTGACTTTCCAGGATGCTGTTGGGGGCACAACGGAATTTGTACGACCTGATCCCAGTTTGCCTATATGATTATCTGTCATTTTCTTATTACCCATTAACCAAGTAAAGACAATCCTGAAGTTATGCAAGTCACAGGTTATTACACTTTGTACACGTCCCTCCCTCTCTCCCTTCCCTCTCTCTGTCCATGTATTTGTGTATGCATGCATACATGTTTGTATATGTGAACAACATGTATATGAGCATACATAAAGGCTGGAATTCGACACCAAATCTGTTCTTTGCAATGAAGAATAGCAGTGCTTAGTGGACTGAGAGACATCTTTTCAACTGTAAGCCTCCAATTCAACCTACCAGAGGGAAGGCATTACATAAACTCAGTGTTCAAAGTTTTTCCATTGGTTGTACATGGTGTTGGACACCCATAAACCCAGTTCTTGGTAGGCTGAGACAGAAGGTTCAAAACTTTGAGTGTGTCTTGAGCATCATAGGACATCCCAGGTTGTGTCTAACTACATAGCAAGACTGTTTCCCAGAAGAAAAACTCAAGTATGCCTTTCTTACCTGGTTACTGAACTCCCAGAATATGAAGCAGAGAAATTTCTGGGATTGCATAACAAGAAAGTTGAAAAATTCCTTGCCTTGAAATCATGTGGATCTGCATTAAACCCCCATTGCCCACACAAAAATTATATGTATGATGGGGTGACATATACATATAACCCCAACAATGGAAAGGCAGACAATAGAGGATCCCTGAGTCTCATTAGACAGCTATGCTGCTCCACTCTCTAATTTCCAGCCCAGTGAGCGGCTGTCTAAATTTTTTTTTTAAAAAAAAAACAACAAAAATACTAAGGTGGGCGATATCAGAAGGTGACCCCTAGCCTCCATACGTACAATCACCCACATATGCACATATATATATGGCCATGCACCTGCCACAAACTAGCACATACAAAAAGGTAAACTTTTATTAATTGATGTAACATGCTGTGGACCTGAGGATTAGAGCAAAGATAAAATATAAATGCTCATTCATTCATTTTGTAGCTGTAAAAACACATTTCTGCCGGACATTGATGCTGGATGCATTTATTTCCAGTACTCAAGAGGCAGAGGCAGGCAGATCTCTGTGAGCTCAAGGCCAGCCTAGTTCTACAGACCTAGTTCCAGGACAGTGAGGGCTGTTACACAGAGAAACCCTGACATAAAACCCTAAATAAATAAATAAATTCTGTATATACAAAATAAGGATTTGTATATTTTTACATATACAAATTATAGATTGATACTTAGCAAAATTTTGACTGCTTGTATAAATTATCCACTTCATTTATAAGTTCATCTAAAATCTCAGCAGTTACATCACAAGAACAATCATTTCATTATTCCATTGTTTTTTAATAGCAAGCACAACAATAAATTCATATGCCTTTAAATGCATTATAATTTTTAGTAAATTCTAGGTATTGAAGGTAATAAAATAAATATAATCTGGATATTAATTTTTTCAAAAATGTATTTTTATATGCAAAATATTTTCAATATGCACTTATAGAACATATTTCCAAATATGATACATAATACAATGTGATTTTTACCAAAGACATGAACATAATTATGTTTGATTTTTATTCATGCAAAACATATAAACAGATATGTATCAACATCAGTCAATTCTTAAGTATTTACCATTGCGCCAGGCAGTGGTGGCACTTACCTTTAATCCCAGGACATGGGAGGCAGAGGCAGGTGGATCTCAGTGAGTTCAAGGCCAACCTGGTCTACAAGAGGTAGTTACAGAACAGCTAGGACTGTTACACAGAGAAAACCTGTCTCATGAAAACACAAACAGACAAAACAGCAAAAAAAAAAAAAACCCACAAAGAATATGATATAAGGACTATCACCTCAAGGTCTCTAAAACCCAAAATCAAGATAGTAGCACACCTATACCTTTTTCCCTGAAGACTGAAGAGGAATACATTTTAAAGCCCATGCACATTGTAGCCAAGGTTCAGTTCATTATCATCATGGTTTGATTGATGGTCTCTATTTTCTTGGCATGTAGACTTTCCATCTCCCAGGCACAAGGACAGGGTCCATTTCAGCTTTTCAACTCTTTGAGTGCTCGTCTGCTTTTCATAGCTCCTGGATTGCACTGAACCCCCAAAATGATCCAGAACAAGCTTCCTGCCAAATCAATTGATCTGGGTCCTTTTAGAGTACAGTTTTTCCCATTTAGAGAGGAATTCCACAGCCATGGCCTTGGAAAGTAGATTCTTTATTTGGTACCTAGTTCTGCTTCAACACATAAGTGTAAAAACAGGGATAAAATAATATTCAATCTGAAGATTATGATCATATTATGTCAGTTATATTTTTGCTATTGTTTAAAAAGTACCTAAGAAATTAAACTTAAAAAAGAGGAGGGCCAGTAAGTTAGTGTGACAGCAAACTGTGGTTGTTAAATTCACATACTTGGGAAGGAGTAACCTCAGTTAGATAATCTGTTCCGTTGGACTTTTCTGTGTGCATATCAGTTGTGTATTTTTTGATTTCTTATTAAAGTAGGATGGTCCAGCCCACTCTAAGCAG
The DNA here is from genome assembly GCA_004026605.1 of Ondatra zibethicus. Classification (NCBI taxonomy): domain Eukaryota; kingdom Metazoa; phylum Chordata; class Mammalia; order Rodentia; family Cricetidae; genus Ondatra; species Ondatra zibethicus. The sequence continues at coordinate 12,127 of PVIU01015562.1, forward strand.
GTACATACTTAGGCAGGTGCATTTGCATTCACTGAACAATTGAGAGAAGCAAACCAGTAAGCTACATTCTATCACAACTTCTGCATCAAGTTCTTGCTTTGAGTTCATCCCTTGGCTTCTCTAGATGATGTGCTGTAAAGTACAAGATGCAATAAATCCTTCCCTCTGTAAGCTGCTTTGGTCAGGCTGTCTACCACAGCAACAGAAGACTAACTAGGACAGATGGCTCATTGTTAATGGTGCTTGTTGTTAAGTCTGATGGTTTGAGTGCTGTGAACACAAATAAGTGAGTCACATAGTGCATTTTAGGGCACATTGTAAGAGGTAGACTTTAGTTTGGCTCACAGTATTAGATTTTGGTATGTGATGAATTCATCCCAATGACTTGGAATTGTGTCATGACAGTAGATAACCACAAGAAAAAGGCATGTCACTGAGACCTATGATATCACAGAACTCCAGAGGCATGAGGGAGAGAAAGTAAGAGACCATAGTATGTTTATTCCCTTCTTGGCTACTTTCTCAGTGACCCAACTTCAGTTAGGTAGGCCTTACATCCTAAATGCTATGTCACTTCCTTATTGTTTAAAATCAAGAATTATCTTTTTTAATCACATGGGCCTGTGGGGAACTTACCCAATCAAAATAATAGAACATTACAAAGATTGTATTACTGTCAATTCTTTTTTTATTTTTGATCAGCCATAATGATTATATATTAGTACTTGTTAATGGGGTTTATTAGAACATTTGTGTATATGTTTTTAACATACTTGATCATGTTTACACTCATTTAGCTTACCCTTCTCTTGGTACTATGGTTAACTTCTTCCCAACTCATTCCCCTTCTACTACCATGGTGTGTGTGTGTGTGTGTGTGTGTGTGTGTGTGTGTGAGAGAGAGAGAGAGAGAGAGAGAGAGAGAGAGAGAGAGAGAGAGAGAGAGAGAGAGAGAGAATGAATGCTGAATTGTATTAGGGTTACTTACAGGAATATGGTAAAGGGTTGCTTTATAGATGCATGTCTAACATACCAATAACAACATCAAGAGACTATCTTCCTTCTCTATAAAATATATCAATTGCCTATTTTTAGAAACAATCAACTGTCTCTAAATCTCCAGGGAAGTTCAAGGCATCATGGACCACAACCTCTTCAATGCTGGAATGTTGATGGTCTGTTGGTAGAGGCCACTGTTTATTCCCAGCTGCCCATACCACAAAATAATCACACAGAAATCTGTATTAATTGCAATACTGTTTAGCCAATAACTTAAGCATATTTCTGGACAATTCCTATATCTTAAATTAACCTATTTCTATTAATCTGTATATCACCACATGGCTATGGCTTAATGACAAGGTTACAGTGCATCTGTCTCCTGCAGGTAATTACATGGCTTCTCCCTAACTCTGCCTTCTTTCTCCCAGCACTCAGTTTAGTTTTCTCCACCTAGCTCTATTCTGCCATACCACAGGCCAAAGCAGCTTCTTTATGCATTAACCAACAAAAGTAACACATATACAGAAGGACTTACCACGTCTATGGTCTCAATTGTTTGAGCTTGCAAATCTCATGCCGATATTCACAGTTATTGTGAGTTCATGAGTTCTAGAGCTATTAAAAGGCCAGAAGACAGTATTTCACAGCACGTATACTCCTTCCTCTGGCTCTTATTTTCTTTCCAGCCCATTCTGTATTTATTAATCAGTTTTGTTTTTCATTTAAATTGAGATGTTATACATGTATGTGTGGTTTTTTTATAAAGTTGAGAATGAAGTCCCCACACACAAACTTTTTCAATCTTGATAGCTTCCTATGACTTTGTCTTTAATAAAAGATTATACAGGCACATCATTAACTTTTTAAACAGAACATGATACATGTCTTCTGACCACTTACTAGTTTTTTTCTTCTTTGATGCACTGTAATTAGCTAGTTGTGCCTCTTGAAGGTACACTAATGGTTTGTCAGGAGCTGATACACAGTGGGGTATAACATAACAAATCTAATGACACCAGTGTCCAGAGCCATAGGTATCTGTGTCTGTTTCTAAAAAATGTAATGAGATGGTGGCCCTGTAAGCAATGAGATGAGTCTAAGCCTGCTAATGAGATGCTTGGTTGGATTTGTGATGGTACGGCTTGCTGGGAGTGTGTAATTAGTTCACTAACTCAGTGTATGTGATGAGAGGCATGATGATGAATGTAATTAGTTCAGGGTTGAGAGAGAGAGGTGGTGCTATGTATGACCAGAATGCTAAGAAATGCTACTGAAACATGGCTGGAACTGTGGTGATATAATCACTGTAAGGAAAAGAGTTGGACAGACAGTAGCTTTTGTTGGTGACAAACAGTGGTAGGGCTCCCTCATAGTGAAAATTATGATGCCCCACATTAGAAAGATTGGCATAATTTACATAGGCTTGGTGCATAGAATATATGCAAGCATCAACATTATATACTCTGAGAGCAACTTCAAACAAGTTACTGGCTTTCTCCTACAACCTTGTCTCCATCTGGAAACTCAGGAATGAAATACTATGTGCCACAAAGTATCACTGCAAGGACTAAAATTTCATCTAGGCAAAGCTTTTAAATCAATGCCCAACATATACATGAGTGTCATATTGAAGTGCCAGGACTTAGGACATTTCAATTCCAGAAGATTTGTGGGTGACTTTTATTCTAAGGGAACTCTGAAGAAACAAGGGCTCGGAGACACTGTCTTGTTTGCTTCAAATTATCAAATACTACTGAGCAAGAAAGGGACCCATGGCAGGCAGTCCTTGCTGAAGGTCAAAGATGCAAGCTGAGAACCAACTTCTTTGGCAGCTATAAAAGGCAGAATGGCCTTGACAGATGTCTTGCACAACATACCCAAACTAATGGGTGATAATGAAAGCAGAGCTAAGAGGAAAGTTTGACAGTACTAAGTGCCTTTATATAGAATTTGTAGTGGTCTCATACTAGCTACTTAGCCGCACAAATGAAATATCTAGAACAAAAAGAAATAGACACACACAAGAGAAGTACATGGCAGGAAACAATAAAACTAAGGGTAGAATCCGGGTGACAGTTGTATAGCTTGGTCTTTTGGGGGATTCCAAATAATGGGGCCAAGACCTGTCCCTGATGCATGATCTGACTCTTTGGAACCTATTCTCTATTGTGGGATGTTTTGCTCAGTTTTAATGCAGGTACGATGGGCTTGCTTCTGTCTCCTTTTAACATGTCATGCTTTGTTTATTCACAAGGGAGGTCTTATCCCTTTTGAATGAGGACAGAGGAGGAGTGGAATGGGGGAGGAGTATAAGGGAGGTGGGGAAGGAAATGGGAGGAGAGAAGGGAGGGGAAACTGTGTTTGGTATGTAAAATAAATAAGTAAGTTTTAAAAAAGAAAAAACACAATTACTGCATAAGAATACCACCAGAAATTGTTATTAAATTAGTTTTAAAATTTGAAAGTAAGAGGCCTAACTTAAGATAATGCTGTATGATAATTTGAAAAAGACTAAGTGGTGACAATAACATAAAATGTGTACAATTCCAAATTAAAGGAAGAAAAAGGAAACTATGGGCAGAAGCCAGCAAAATGGAAACAACTCAATCAATGAAACAAGGAGTTGGTCCTTTGAGAAAATCAACAAGACAGACCAGCCCTTATCCAAACTATCAAAAAGCAGAGAGAGAATATCCAAACTAACAAAATCAAAAAGAGAAAGGGAGGTATAAGAACAGATATCAAGGAAATCTAAAGAATCATTAATTCATAGTTCAAAATCTGTACTACACAAAATTGAAAAATCTAAAAGAAATGTACAAATAATCAAGTAGGTTTTATCCCAGGGATGCAAGATAATCAACATACAATAAATAAATAAATAAAATAAAATAAAATACCTGTCATGTAATTCATCATATAAACAAACTGAAAGAGAAAATAACACGATCATTTCACTAAATGCTAAAAAGAGCATTTGGTAAAATCCAGTACCCCGTCATGATCAAAGTCTTGGAGATATAAGGGATACAAGGAACCTACCTAAACATAATAAAGGAAATACATAGCAAGCTAATTGCCAACATCAAGTTAAATTGAGAGAAATTTAAAGCAATTCCACTAAAATCAAATACAAAGCTGAACACTCTCTCCATATCTATTCAATATTGAATTTGATTTGTATTGTAGTAGTTTGTACTTAATTGTATTAATTTTATCTAGAGGAATACAAAAACTTAAGGAGATCAAGAGGATAGTAATTGGAAGGGAAGAAGCCAAACTATTACTAATAGTAGATGATATGGTATTTCACATAAGTGACCCTAAAATTCTACCAGTGAACTTCTACACCTGATTAACATTTTCAACAAACTGATCAGATACAAAATTAAATAAAAATAATCAGCACCTCTATAAATATAAAAAATGATAAATGGGATGAGAAAGAAATTGGAAAATGACATCCTTTATAATAGTGATGAATATTTATAAAATATGTATTGTAACTATAACAATACAAGTGAAAGATCTGTATGGCAAGAACTTCAAGTCGCTGAAGAAAGAAATTGAAAAAGATATCAAAATATGGAGTTCTCCCATGGTCCTGGATTAGTAGAATTTAAATAGTAAAAATGACTGTCTTACTGGATGCAAACCACATATTCAAAGCAATTCCTATTACTATTCCAATACAATACATTGCAGAACTTGAAAGAACAATGTGCACTTTTATATGGAATAACAACAACAACATAAAACCCAGGATAGCTGAAATGATCCTGTACAGTAAAAAAAGTTCTGGAGATATCACCATCCCTGATTTCAAACTGTACTTCAGAGCAATGGGAATAAAAACAGAATAGTATTGACATGAAAACAAACACCTTGACCAATGAAACAAAATCAAAGACTGACACATAAATCGAAATGCCTAAAGAAACCAGAATTTGATAACAAAGGAAGAACTATACAATGGAAAAAGCATCATCTTCAACAAACGGTTCTGGGCTAACTGGATTTTGGCAAGTAGATGAATGCAAATAGAAATATTCATCGCCCTGAACAAAAGTCATGTCCAAGTGGATCAAAGACATCAACATAAAACCAGATATAACTGGACATGATAGAAGAAAACATTGGGAATAGTCTTGAATACATTGTCACAGGAGACAACTTTTTAAACAGAGCACCAGTCTTGCAAGCACTAAGATAAACAATAAATGGGACTTCATGAAATTGAAAAGCTTCTGTAAGGCAAAGGCCACTGGCATGCAAAGAGGCAGTGTACAAAATGTGAAGAGATCTTCACCAGCAACACTACCACCCATGCCTATTTGACAAAAGTCTAACTTCCAAAATATATAAGGAACTCAAGAAACTAGATATCAAAAAATCAAATAATCCAAATAAAAATGGAATACAAATCAAAGCAGAATTCTTAACAGAGGAATATTAAAAGGCTGAGTAGTCCTTCAACAAATGTTCAACATTTTTAACCTTCAGGGAAATACAAATCAAAATGACACTAAGATTTTCTCTTTTTCTTGTCATAATATTTAAAATAAAATATACAAATGACAGCTCATGCTGAAGAGAATGTAGAGCAAGGGGGACACACTGCACTCCTCCATTGCTAATGAGAGTGTGAATTTGTGTAGTCAGGTACTAATCTATCTGAAGACCCAGCAATACCACTTCTGGACATATACCCAAGGGATGCTCTATCATACAACCAGGAAACTTTGTCAACTATGTTCATAACAGCTTTATTGTAATGGCCAGAAACTGGAAACAACCTAGATTTCCATCAAACAGAGAACAGATTTTAGATAAACAGAGTGAATGAAGTTTACCCAGCTGTTAGAAAAAAATGGCATCAGGAAAGTAGCTAGCACATGTGTGGAACTAGAAAGCTCATCATGATTGAGGTAACCCAGACCCTGAAATACAAATATGGTATGTACACACTTATCAGTGGATATTATCCATAGAGTAAAGGATAACCATGATAATCCACAGACCCAAAGAAACTAAGTAACAAGGAGGGTTCAAGGAGGGACAGATGTATCTCACTATGAAGGGAAAATGAAAAAGATATCACAGGTAGACATGGGGAGGTGACTGGATGGGGGTGTGTGCATGGGAACAGGAGGTATCAGGTAGTGGGATGATGGAGAGGGAGAGTAATGGTAAAGACAACTGGAATCAGTGCATCTCTGGGACAAGCTAGAAACCTTGTGCAATGGAAACTCTTGGAAATCTATGAGATTGACCCCAGCTAAGACTCCAAGCAGTGGGGGGATATAAAGCCTGACCTGTCCATCTCCTGTAACCAGGCAAGACCTTGAGTGGAGGGACTGAACCCCAACCCAGCCACGTAACCATCAAACTGTAATTTGAACAGGAATTGTGGGAGTGACCAACCAATGACTGGTTCAATTTGAGAACCATGCCTAAAAAGGAGTCCTCCTTTGACACTCCCTGGGGTGCCAGAACTCAGAGACTGGAGAGCCCAGAGAACAAAAATGACTGGCAAAAAACAAAGCCAGTGAAATGATTCCTAATAATATTGTGCTTTACTCATGGATTTTGCCTAGTCTAATTGTCATTAGAGAGGCTTCATCCAGCAAATGGTGGGAACGGGTTCAGAGACCCACAGACAGCATTAGGTAGGTGAACCTCGGGGAATCATGGGGAAGAAAGGGTTGGGGAAAGAATGTGGGAGGCAGATGGGCCAAGAGCGGCACAAGATAACCCACAGTCTCAACTAACTTAGGCTTATAGGGGCTCACAGAAACTGAGCCGTCAACCAGAGAGCCTGCGTGGGATTGGCGTAGGCACTCTCACGTATGTCAAAGTTGGGTAGCTTCTTCTTCTGACTCCAGATGGTGAGAGCAGGGGCTGCCTCAGACTTCATCACCTGCCTTGGGACCTTTTCCTCCTACTGGTTACCTTGTCCAGCCTCCATAGGAAAGATGGTTCCTAACTGTATGGCAACTTGATATGCCATGGCTGGCTGATACACACGTGGTGCCTGATATTTTTCTGAAGAGAAAAGAAGATCCATAAATTCGGGGAACAAGAGAAATGGTGGGGAGAGGATCTTGAAGGAGAGGAGGGAGGGAGGAGAAAGTGTAATTAATTTGGGAAAAAAATTATTAATAACTTAAAAATTATTAATGAAACTTTAAAAAATATTTCTAGTATTTTTCTGGTTTTTATTTTAAGTTATTTATCCTTTTGAAATTTTCTTTCTTTTTGTTATTTTTATCATTTTAGACTCACAGTAGGTAAGGTTACTTGTCATGAATGTCAATCTAATGAAAATTTTGGTCCTCAAACTGTGAAGTTTATTATTAATTCTTAACCCAATAGGACTGAGGCTCTCCAAGGAGGCAGGTCTCTGATAATGTTGGCAAGACTCTATTTCTGCAACTTCTGGTATTATTTGGAGACACAGTCTCTCAGCAAATTCCCTGTTAATATAGTTCTTACAATCTTTTCATTCCATTTTCTGCAGTGTTCCCTGAACTTTATGTGCTAGAGTATTTTGTAGATATATCTATTGGGACTGGGCTCTACAACTTTAAATTTTGATTCATTTTGTTTTTATGTAATTATTTCTGTCTGTTGCAAAGAGAAGTTTTCTTGATGAGTGGAGAAGGCTACAACTTATTGGTGGGTCTCAGAAAAAATGTTTATGGGTTGGTTTTAGTGATTATGCTGGTTTAGTGAATTTGTGGTTGTAGATTCTCCTCCAATACTCCTGATTTCACCAGCACTGAGTGGTTAGTTGGATTTCCAGTATCAGACATGATATCCTTGTTTAGTAGGTCTATGTCTAATTAGCAAGCTGTTTGTTAATGCCAAGGTATGCATGCTCCTTCAGCACACTTAGAATTGTTGCACCACACTGGTATTTGTGCAGTTCACAAATAATGTAACTGGGTAGCACTGTTTGTAGCCTTTCTTCTTAGGAAGCATGTGCAGGACACTCTAATACCACGAAAGCTAGCTGTCAGGGGAGAACATTAAGGTCAGTTCTGGTTTGGAATCTTTTGGTCCTATTTTTGAATTGCACATTGTCTTCAGTAAAAAGACTTCCAGAGACTTTTCCACCTCTGGGGAACAACTAAGGGTACTAATAATAGGCTGTAAATCTTGAGAATCTCATAGACAACCTTGACCAACAACTCAAAGGAGGCTTTTTGTTGCAAGGGAGAGGCCGCTTGTTTGTCCTGGTTGCCCAGCTAGCTTAGCCCCAAAATAACCACACAGAAACTGCATTAATTAAATCACTGCTTGGTCCATTAGCTCTAGCCTCTTACTGGCTACATCTCATATCTTGATTTAACCCATTTCTATTAATCTGTATAATGCCACGTGACAGTGGCTTACCGGGAGAGATTCAGCATGTCTGACTCTGGTGCCTCCATGGCGGCTCTCTGACTCTGCTTTCTTCTTCCCAGAATTCAGTTCCATCTTCTTCGACTACCTAAGTTCTGCCCCTATCAGGCCAAGGCAGTTTCTTTAGTCATTAACCAATACAAGCAACACATAGAAAGAAGGACCTCCTACACCAGCTTTTCATGTTTGGTATTGGGTTTTATATTAGGTGGTCTTTAGTTCTTAGAGTATTGAGAGTGTAAATAAGAAAAATTCATTAAAACTATACTATGCATGTATATTTACACCTAGAATTACAAGTATTATAGGTTTTCTTGTTAGTTTGGCTTTGATAAATAGTTGATAGTATGATTCCTTATGACCTTTCTGACATCCTTACTTTATTTTACCCATCTCTTTCCTTTTTCTGTATTTACCTCTTATCCCTTCCCCTAAAGAACTCTCCTTTTTCCATGTCCCCTATCAGTCAGTTGAATCTTACTGTTTCCCTTTGCTTCTAACCTTTTGCTATATTTACACGGTGTGGGGAGATATTTGCCCAGGCACAAAGGACCTGCAAGTGGGGATGAGGGGTGGGCACAGCCCTTTGCTTGCCTAAACTAGACTAACTTGGTTATCTGAGTATGCGATATGCAACTTCACCAAATTGAGCCAAAAGAGGTCAGACAAGGAAGGCCCCAGCAACACCTGCTGTGACATGAGACAAGAGGACACGAACCAGTTTCCAGCCACTTGAGCACCCCTGACGCCAGTGCTGATGCTTGCCCTTCCCAGGGAAGGTGGGCTGTATATGAAGCTTTCCCCTTCCTCAAATAAACCAAGCTTGTTAACACCCAGCCTGCCTCCCACAGTCTGAACTGCTGAGGACACTCCTATTCTCCCCCTCCCCCAAGGGGAAATTCAGTGGGACAAAGCAGCAGATCAAAGCAACAACATGATTTTGATATTATCCATAGGAATGAATATGACCTGGCCTCACCTCATAATATTTGCTTGCATATTCATTCATTATTGATTTAATCATGTCATATCAATACTTAACCCTAAAATCAAAGGAAGGAAAACTTTTGATGTTGGCATCAAAAGAAACAATCATAGAATAGAATAATTGCCAGAAAAAAAAATCATTACCTACATTTGTAAATAATATTCTACCAGGTTGCAAAGACAGTTCAGTGGGAAAAGAAAATGCTTTCAAGCACTGGGCTTGGGAAAACTAGATGAACTTATGCAGATGGAAGGGAGTTTCTTGCCTGATACTATAAATCATCAATTAAAAATAAACTGAACATTTAAAGAGTGTTAAAGCCAAGACTAGAAAACTGCTGTGAGACAAAATAAGGGATAATACTGGACAATTCTTGGAAAGGAACCCAAACCATTTGCATCAAAAGGAAAAATATAAATACATTAGACTATATCAAAATTATAAATTTTTGTAAACAAAATATTATTATCAATAGAGTACTTTCAATCCATAGAATTGGAGAAAACAGTTATGACATGTGTAAACTAAATCGATGAAAACATGATTTCACAAACGCATGCCACATCATGTCTGGACGACAGTATTTGCAACACTCCTCCACATCTGCAGATTTTACATTCCTTCTGTCTCTTCTTCCATGATGTTTTCTGAGTCTTACGGGATTTGTGCCTCACTATTGTTCCTGTTGTTTATTTTGTTTTGTTCTTAATTGTGATTTTTATGCCTTTGGGGGATTTTTTAAATTAAAAACCAACTCTTCTGTCACACAATAGCTTCCCTTCCTCCACTTCTCCCAGGTACTCCAGCCTTCACTCTTCCCTACATTCACTTCTCCATTTCCCTTCAAAAAGGAGCAGACCCCCAAGAGACAACAACAAAAAGAACAAAACAAGATACAATAAGATGGCACAAAGCCCTCATATTAAGCCTGGAGAAGGCAATCCTATGAAAGCAAAAGAGCTCCAAGAGCAGGAAGAAGTCAGAGACACAGCTACTGCCGCTACCAGGACGCCCACAAAGTCATCAGGGTAACAACCGGAACATACATGGAGAGGACTTGGTGCAGACCCCATGCCTGCTGATTCAGTGTGCCTACATGAGTCCCTGCGAGTTGATTAATTGGGTCATGTTCTCCTGATGTCCTCCATCCTCTCTGACTCTTACAATCTGTCCTCCCCGTCTTCCTCATGGTTCCCCAAGTGCTGAGGAGAGGAACCTGATTGATACCTCAAATTTAGACCCTCTCTCTGCATATTGTCTGACTGTGGGTCTCTGCTTCCACTCCCATCTGCTGCCAGAAAAAGACTCTCTGATGATGACTGGAAAAAACATGAATCAATGAGTATAGCAGAATATCCATCAGAATTATTTCATTGATTCCTTTTTTTTGTTTGTTGTGTTTGGTTTACCTAGGTCTCTGGAGTATAGGACATGGGGTCCCTTGATGGAGTGGGCTTTAAGTTAAACCAGATATTAGTTGACCATTATCACAAGTTCATGCCACCATTGTTCCAGCACATATTGCAGGCAGGACAGATTGTAGGTCAAAGGTTTTCTGCCTGTGTTTGTACCAAGGTTTCTTTTCTGATAGCCTGTAGAGTACCTTCCTTCAACAAAGAGACCAGAACACAGGGGTAAAGGCTCTATGAATGCACCAGTTCTTTATGTTCAATGAGCAGTGTAGACATTGTCCTCAGGAATCAGGCCCAGCCACCAGTTTACAAAGAGTGACCATCCATACTAGCATCAGTCAATGAGGGCATTGTTAATACTTACTGTTTCATCTTGGAATTTAGTACAACCTTTTTTCATTTGCTATTATTATACTAAGGTATTATAAATTTTATTTATATTTTAAAAATCCATTTTTACTTTTACTATTGAAATGATTTTTGTAATTTAATTATTTCTAATTTAATCTTTATTTGTTTCTTCTTTCTCTTGATTTTGCATAAGTTAATTCATTTTTAGCTTCTTTTTTTCATATTCTTTTATTTTGTTCATTCAAAAAAACTTACATTTCCTCCCCTTCTCCCAGTCCCCTCCCACTCCCCCCACCCCTCCTCCCTCCCCTTGCTTCCTTAAAAGAGGGCATGGTACCCTGCCCTGTGGGAAGTCCAAGGCCCTCCCCACTCCATCTCGGCCTAGGAAGGTGTGCATCCAAATAGACTAGGTTCCCAAAAAGATAATACATGCAGAAGAGATAGGTCCTAGTGTCATTGTTGATGGCTTCTCAGTCTGCCCCCATTGGCAGCCACATTCAGAGAGTCTGGTTTGATCACATGCTCATTCAGTCCCAGTCCAGCTGGATTTGGTGTGCTCCCATTAGTTCAGGCACACTGTCTCAGTGGGTGGACCCGCCCCTCACGGTCCTGTTTTCCTTGCTCATCTTCTCCCACCTTCTGCTCTTCGACTGGACCTTGGGAGCTCAGTCCATTGCTCTGATGTGAATGTGGGTCTCTGTCTCTACCTCCATCCATCGGACAAAATTTCTATGGTGGTGATCAAGATATTCACCAATGTCATAGCAGCATTATTTGTAATAGCCAGAACCTGGAAACAACCTAGGTGCCCCTCAAAGGAAGAATGGATCAAGAAAGGGTGGAATATATACACATTAGAATACTACTCAGTGGTAAAAAACAATATCTTGAATTTTGTGTGCAAATGGATGGAAATAGAAAACGTTATCCTGAGTGAGGTAACCCAAACCCCAAAAGACAATTATGGTATGTACTCACTCATTAGTAGACCCTAGCCATAAACAAAGGACACTAAGCTTATAGCTCAGAAGCCCAGAGAAGCCAAATAACAAGGTGAACCCAAAGAAAAATATACATAGATCTGCCTGGAAATTGGAAGCAAACAAAATTGCCAGGCAAAAGTTGGAAGCACGGGGGAGGGATAGAAGTGGGAATAGGGGGAGTGGGGGAAGGAGAGAGGGGGAAGGAGAAGGGAGAAGGGAAGGACTGGGGAGAGCTTTGGGGAGTGGGATGGTAGAGATGGAGGAAGGGTGGATATTGGAGAAGGGAATAAGATATCTACATTAAGGGAGTCATTTTAGTATTGGCAAGATACTTGGCTATAGAGGGAATCCCAGGTGTCCACAGGGATGTCCCCAGCTAGGTACTTGGGCAGCAGAGGAGAGGGTGCCTGAACTAGCATTTTTAGCTTCTTGGAGCAGACTTAAATTGCTTTTTTGAGACCTTTCTTCAGTTTCTGTGTAAATATTGTCATAAACTCTGTATTATGCTATACTCAGTTGCTATAATAAAATAACAGAAGATGAGTATCATATTATGAAAACAGATTTTTTTTTCCACTCAGAACTGAAAGTTCAAAGTCAAATGGTCTACCTACTGTGTATTGGTAAGCACTGTTATGCCTGCAGTTTAATGTGGTGTGGGAAACAGGGTAAACTCATCTGCCAAAAGAGCCAGAATTGGGGCTGGATGTTCATTACAAAACCCAATCTCACAGAAACTCATTTGCTTCAGAAGACTCATAAATGCCTGTTGGGGACAATGCACACCATCTAGCAGGAATTCCTACTGGAGACAGTGTTTTCAATCACTTCACTAACCCACAGTAGGCTCTATTCCTAAAGAACCCACTAGGGGCCACCTGCACTGGAATACTTGGAGGTAAGATACACTCAATGTAATACTCTCCCTTTAGTAACACTTGAACTGGACCCCTAACTAACATTATGCTGTATTTCAACTTGCATTGAGATTGTCTCCAATTTCCTCTTTCGTTTCTACTTAGCTTAGTGATTTCTACAGAGTGTTTTAGTTGGCCTATATTTATAAAATTTCTCATATTCTTTTATATTTCTGATTTCATTCTATAGCAATGAGATAAAATATACCAAATAAATGCAAACTTTTAAAATGTTGTCAAGGTTTGATTATTATCTAATACAAAATAGGCACTGGGGAATGGTCTGTGAACAGAAAAACCAAGATTCTAGTGTTATTTGACAGAATGTTCTACACTTGTCTCTCAGTAGAGCCTGACTATAGCTTTATTTAATTTTGCCTTTTTTTTTGATGATTTTCTTTCAGGAGGATTCATCTGCATGGAGGATGAGGTTTGGGGTCTCTTACTATTACTGGTTTATCTGCGAGTGCTCTGTGTATGCAAGTCCTTCAGTATTGGATAGGTTATATTTATATTTTTGACTTTATATTTTTGTAATTACTTTGTCTCATATCACAATTTCCTACCTAATGAACATTCTATATCATTTGAGTACATTCACTTGTTCTTGGTGCCTTCTTATATTCTATATGGCTCCCCTCCCCTTAACTTTCAGCCCATGTATGTTCTTCAATATAAAGTGAAATTTATAAAAATAATTTTGGTAATTAGTGTGTCACTGATGTTTTTGTTTTTATTGGGTCTATGTTGCCATCAAGCAAGTTGTAGCAGTCTGTTCACAAACCCCATTTAAATGCTCGGCTTCCTGAAAAAGTCAGAGGTTGTGCTGGCAGCATGGCCCAGAAAGCTGGCATTTCAAAACTGTGTGTCTTTTTTTTTTCCTGCTACTGCTGAATTAGGAGAACCTCTCTTCCTCTCTTAAAGGATGCACAACATTAAGCCGTGCTTAACTCTGTTTTGTGTTTTTTGTTTTTTTTTTTGCCTAGAATTTCTTCCCAAAGTCACTCAGATTTTAAGTGGATTTTAGTTGGTCATGTTGGCACTCCAATTTGTAGCAGAGAGACTGCTTGCTTGTTCCCTGCAGCCCAAACTCCCAACATAATCACACAGAAACCATATTATTTGCAATACTGTTTGGCTAATAGCTTAAGTGTATTCCTGGATAATCCATAACATAAATTAACCCACCTCCATTGTTTTATATTTTACCACAAGGCTCATGGCCTACTGTCAAGGTTCCAGCCTGTCTGTCTCCAGCTGAGGCTCCATGGCTTCTCTCTGACTCTGCCCTACTTTCTCCCAGCATTCAGTTTAGTTTTCCCCACCTAGCTCTACTTTTTTGCCCTATCACAGGCCAAGACAGTTTCTTTATTAACCAGTCGTATTCACAACATATACTGGGAAATTCCACATCATATGCCATGTTTCACATGGGCCTAATGATCAAAATGAGATCATCATGCCCATTAAACTATTGCTTTACCAACTAAGTTCCTAGTCCTAATAAACACTATATTTTCCTTCTTTCTATATTGTATTTTTACTAATAAATTTCTTTGACCAATTATTTCTGTTCTTTCATTTTGTTTCCCTTTTTAGATTCAATCAATTTAATGAGCTGCTTCAAATCGACTTTTTTGCTATGCTGATTAGATAAACTATTAGTCACCTGTAATGAAGTTTTAGCTCTGTTATCACATTTTCCACTTAATGATTATCCCCCAGTTCTTTAAGAATTTCTACCTCTTTGATCACCTTTTTGCTTTGTTTATAATTATTTTCTCAAATATACTTGTTCTCTGTGATTCTCTTGGCCTCTAATAATATTTTAAATAGTTATTTTAAAATACTATAATCTTTTCAAGTGAAGCCATTTTTTCATGTCTCTGAAAAGTCAGTTCTAAAGTTCAGCACAATGCCCTTGTGCTTGAACTAAACCTGATGGTATATGTTTAGTCCCGGAGACTCACATGGTGGTAAGACAGAACTGACTTCCCAAAATCATTCTCTGACCTCTTTATCTGACTTCCATGTACACACGGAAGTCAACAAAATATATGTATACATGCAAAATATTTTAATAATAGTATCTATAGATTAATTTTATTTCTTTGACTGGTCAATGTTTCTGCATTGCAAGTGTTCTACATATGATTTGAAGGAAAAGCCACCACTAGTGGTTTTTACACTGGATTTTAATAGATTAGGATCTTATCAATTAGCAGGTCATGTTCTTGTGACTTAAAAAATATTACACCTGTGTTAAATGATGGCAGAAGGTTGATTGACTAATCACAACTGTAATTCTGGAGAGTCTTAATGTTAGAAGACAGAAGCCAAATTATTTGGGGTTATATTTATTCTTCCTAAAAATCCTTTACTTCCTACCTGTGTTTGACATAATACTTATCACTTTTGAAAATAATATGAATTCATTTGAAATGTACAAAGGGACTCTTCATTTCCACCAACCTGAAAGAACAGAATGTCATCAGACAGTATCTCAGTGATTTTTTGATTTTGATTGAAAATAAAATCAAAATTGATTTCTTGTTATGGTACTATACAACTTTCCGAAACCTCTACCATGGTGGATGGGATACAGTATTGAAGGAAATCTGAATCTGGGCCATTGTCACTTATAAGTGACTCTAAAATAAATGATCTCTTATTCCTTTGAGGTTAGGGCTATGTGTAGGTATGATATTTTTTACTTGCGTCAGATCATTGTAAGTCTGAAGATCTTCTTGATGCTTTTCTGGGTAGATGTCTTCTCGGGGCTACATCTGCTTTCCTTTGACATATACCTGATTTTTGATTTTTAGTTATATGTCAGTCTCACATAATTTCTTCCCTAGGCCTTCAGTCTGTTTTAACACCCCACTCAGCCACCTCTTACCATAAGCCTCTGCTGGTCAGTCATCATTTTGGTTTCTGTGAGACATGCATTTACTGCTCCCCTCATTTCTTTCTAGCTTGGCATCAATGATGTATCCTTTCTGAACTTTAAATTACACAACCTCCAGCTCTTCAAGTGACCCCCAAGTTAGTGAGAATATTACAAAGGGTATCTAATTTGTCCTATTCACAGGGGACCTGGGGAATGGTGGCCGCATCCTCTAATCCCTGCTTCCCCTCAAGTAAAATCATAGAAACAGATGTGACTACAAACATGGGAAAATTCCATATTTTCATTGTGACTTATTATGTTGGCTGTTCAGTTTTCTGTAGGTTCTTACTGACCAAGTCAGTAAGGTTTAAAGATGCTGTATAGAGTCTATGTTCTTTATGTTTGTTGTCTACCCCTTTGTACTAAGATCTGGATTTGGTTCATGCTGTCACTATAGAAAGCAATCAGCAAAAATGGGAACTAAATCTTAAAATTAAGCCCTGTTCAGAATCTGAAGTCTGGAAAAACAGTGAGTTAGTATCCTTGCAATCTACATTCTTGCTCTTCCTAACCAGCATTTCACTGGGAGGAGAAATCAAGATAGTCATTTTAATGTTAGTATAGTCCCTAAGTTCAGAACAGTCTTTTCTGGCCCAGATGCCCTACCTCTTAATGTTCCCTCTGTGTAGTTGGGGAAGGGTTCACATGTTCCAGGACTACCTAGGCTTGCTAACATTTGCATGGTATTAAGGTAAAAGTCTAAACCAGAATAAACTATTTGTAGCAAGCACAGTGTGTGTGAGTGTGTGTGTGTGTGTGTGTGTGTGTGTGTCTATAGTGGGTTTGGTGACTTACATTGTGTATCTATAGAGCCCTTTCTATAGTATTAGTACAAATTTGCTCTTATAGAGTAATTTAATTCTTTAGTAAAAACTGTAAAATAGATGTGATAAAAATTTTACATTTTCTTTTAGGTAAGAAAACCATGATTCAAAAAGTTTGAATGATATTGCCAAGGTCACACAGACAATAGAAAATCAAAGATAATCCATAAACCTAAAATTTGGGAAGCAAAGATTCATTCTTAAATAGAGGGAAAATATGAAACATAGTCACGTTATTTTGCAATCTTTTATTTTCTGAACCTTATTTTAGAAATTGTAGAGAAAGCAGTATATTCAGATTTAAACGATCAAAGTGGAGTCAGCATACCCAAAGAAAGAAATTGAAAAGGAAATAAAAGGATGTATCTTTTGTTAAAAATAACACACAAAAGGAAACAAAGTTTACCCTGAAGGTGCTCAGAACATTGTTATGTAAAATGTCATTTTATTTTAGAGATTATTTCACTAAGTGTTTTGAAACCTACTGAGTACCAAAGGACATTGGGAGGATGATTTAGTGGAAATCAGAAAACAACAGCTTCCGAAGATAGATTTCAGTATTTATCTTAGGCTCTCCTGGACCCTCTTTCTCCTTAGCAGTGGGGCCACATATGGATTCTATTGGTGCAAGGCAGGGTTATGCAGCAAGGGACACCAATAAGAACATTACTGGAAATTAAAACAGAGGCTTTGAAAATTACATAATGGAAAAAAGAATGCATCTTCAACAAATGGTGCTGTCTAAATGTAATTCAACATGTTGAAAAGCAAATCAGTCCATATTTTCCCCAGGCACAAAACTTGAGTCAAAGTAAATCAAAGACTTCAGCATAAATCCAGATACTCTCAGCTTGATAGAAAAGGAAGGGGCAAATAATCTCCAACAAATTGGTATAAGAGACAACTTTCTAAACAGAGCACCAATAACACAGGTACTAAGATCAACAATTAATAAATGGTACCTCATGAAATTGGAAATTGTCTATAAATCAAAGGACACTATCAATAGGACAAAATGGCAGCCTATAGAATATGGAAAGATCTTCAGCAGCCCCACATCCAGCATAGGGCTGATTTCCTAAATACAAAAAGAGCTCAAGAAAGTAAATGTCAACAAGCAAAACGATCCAATTAAAAAGTGGGTTACAGATCTAAAGAGTTTTTTCGTTAGAACAATTTTAAATAGCCAAGAATCACTTAAAAGAGATGTTCCATATCCTTAGTCATCAGGGAAATGCAAATCAAAATGATTCTGCAATTCCATTTTTCAACAGTTAGAATAACTGAGATCAAAACCCCACAGCTCATGTTGGCAAGGATGTGGAGCAAGGGAACACTCCTCTGTTGGTAGTGGGAGTACAAACTAGTATAGTCATTTTGGAAGTCAGTGTGGGAGTTTTTCAGAAAACTGCAAATTGATCTACCACAAGACCCAGCTATACTGCTATTGGGCATATACCCAAAGGATGTTCAGTCATATCATAAGGACATATTCCCAACTATGCTCACAGCAGCTTTATTAATAATAGCAAGAAACTGGAAACAACCAAGATATCTCTCAACTGAAGAATGGATAAATAAAATGTGGTACATATACACAGTGGAGTATTACTCAGCTGTCAAAAACAAAGACACCAGGAAATTTGCAGGCAAATGAATGTAACTAGAAAAAAAAATCATCCTGAGTCAGGTAACTCAGGCTCATAAAGACAAACACGGTATGTACACAGTCATAAGTGGATATTAGCTTTAAAATAAAAGATAACTATGCTATAATCCACAGATCCAGAAAGACTAGGTAACAAGGAGGGCTCATGGGGAACATCAAGATACCTCTGGGAAATGAAAATAAAAGAGATTTCATGAGGGAGGGTGTGGACAGAAACATGAGCAATCATGCTGTTGTGGAAGGGGTGGGAGAGGGAAGAATACTGAAAGTAAGGGTAATCATTTTAGGGTCAGGTAAAAACCTGGTGTAACAGAATCTTCCAGGAATCTACAAGGATGACACCAGCTAAGATTCCTAACGATAGTAGGTAAGGACACTCAACTATCCATTTCCTGTGACCAGATTGATGCTTAGTCCTAATGCCATCAAAGACGCATCATCCAGCATGTGATGGAAACAGATGCAGACCCACAGCCAAGAATCCTGCAGAGGAAGGGCAAAAGGATTGTAGGATCCAAAGGGGTCAAAGACGCCACAAGAAAACTTCCAGAAATAGCCAACCTTGGCTCACAGGAGTTCATGGAGATGGAATCAACAACCAGATTCTGCATGGAACTGATCTAGGCCTTCAGAATATATGTTAGAGTTTTGTAGCTTGCAGGATTCCTAACACTGGGAACAAAGGATGTCTCTGACACTTTTAGAAGCTTTTGGGACCCCACTCCACATACTAGGTCACATTTCCCAGCCTTAGTACCTGGGGAGATGCTTAGTCTTACTGCAATTTGATATGCCATGTTTTGTTGATACTCATGGGAGACCTGCTTTCTCCTAAACAGAAATGGAGGAAGAATAGATTAAGGGGTGGGAACAGAGGGTGGATCAGGGGTTTAGAGCTGGGATGAGAGGAGGGAGGGAAAATGATGTAGTAAAATAAATAAATAAAATAAGATAAAAATAAATAAATAAAGACAATCAAAAAAGAAAAAAGAAGCTTCCTCATTCATTGAATTGTCTGGCAGGCAATAGCTTTATCACATACTCTACATTAATTTTAACTGCATAGAGATAGTTTGCTTTAAAAGGTCAGTGGTGGGAAATACATTTCCAGAATTATCTATGTTTCCCTATTAGGTGATATGACCTGAAACGGTGGTTGATAGCACACAGATTACAATGTATTAATGGTCAATGAATATTATTGTCATTAAGTTACAGAGAATTCTCCCAAATATATGGATACATCAAAATTCAACTCACTCTATCTTTAATTCATAAAATGAGCATGATCAGTGATTAACACATCCTGAGCACACATACTGAATGCTTGTTTAGTATGCACCACTTTTAGAGATGTTAGTTTTATATGCAAAATTGAGTCATTCCTTGTCTCTATTCCCCAAAATTTACAGAATGAGGACTAAAGAGATGACTTAGAGCCTAAAGTGCTTGCCATATAAGCATGAAAATCTGGTTTCAAAACAAAATAAATCATGTAAAACTCAGCCAGAGTAGTATGAATGTAATCCCAGTCTTCCAATCATAAGATGAAAGGGAACGAAGGATCCCCACACACTTGCCAACCAACTGTGCTTTCATACACAATGTGAATGGCAAGATGGGGACCTCATCTCAAAACAAGGTGAAAGGTGAGGAGTGAAACTCAAGATTGTCCTGTGTCCTGTATACATATTCCCAGGTACACACAAGAGTATACACACACACACACACACACACACACACACACACACACATACACACACACAATCTATAGAGAATGAAATCCAGAAGACTGGCTTGAGGTAGGGTAAGAGTATGAAGTAACTATGGGGCAGAGCACAAAGAAACCTAGAGGGCAGAAATAGATTTATTCAGACAAGTTCGATCCTCATTTACACCTCAGCAACAGGTACGTCTGAGAAACCAGTGCTGTGCATATTACAGCTAAAAGAGCAAAATTATTCACTTCAAGGAAGAAAAAAAATAAAATAATGAGATAAGAGCCTATACTTTGAAGTTCTTTCCATATGCAGTATCTAGAACTACATTTCTCTTTCAGCAGTGTGGTATTCCCATCTAAACTCAGTTTTGTGTATATGTGAGAGAGTTTCTAGATAGTTTTACAAACTTTTGAAATGCCATGAGCATATCCAGAAATGGGTCTAGTAGAGCAGGGCTAGAGATTGCACCTTGGCTTGCTCTCCAGACATGGTCCTCTTAGTAAAAGCTCATCACAAAGGAGCAGAATGCACAATCACTCTGTCTGGGAAGATGCTGGTGTGGCAGTTGTGGTCATCATCCTGAATCTGTAGTGCCCAGCAGTCTCAGTGAGGCCATGCAGAACTCAAAGCTACACAGGGTTTTGGCCATTCAGGAACAGCAGCAGAGCCAGGGCAGAATGCAGAGCCAATGAACTCTCTGGAAAAAGACACAGTAGAGGAGAAGAAACAACATGTCAAAGGTGAGCCATCAAGAATGTTCACAATGACAAAGTTGAGCATGTAGGATGAACTTAGGACTACTTTTTAAGATGGGGGTTTTGCCGTAGTCTATGACCTAGTAGGTAAGGTCAAAAACCAGGAAAAAAATGTGCCTGTTAGTTTTTGGGAAAAGGATCTCATGATGTCCAGACTGAGCTTAAACTCATTATGTTAATGAGGATGACTTCTGACTCCTGATCCTCCTGCTTGCAGGTGATGGGGCTATGACTGTGTATTCCCATTCCTGGTATATGCTAGCAACTGCACCCAGAGCCTCATAGTCTAGGAAAACTCTACTAAGAGTCAAAAGTAGTTTGTTTGATAATGTTAATGTTAGTTAAGACATTGACAGAAGGTAAACAAAATTTGGGTAGTATATAGATACAGATAAAGTAAGGGAAAATGGATGGATGTATTTCTTTAAAATCACATTTGAGAAAAAAATTTACTTAAGTGTGTGTGTGGGGTGGGGGTGCCATGACCATCTGAGGATGACCTGCAGAAGCTCCTTCTTTCCTTCTGCAATGTGGAACCCATGGATTGAACTTAACTTGCTTGTCAGTCTTAGTGATATGTTCCTTTACTCAATGAGCCCAATCATTTCCCTTTTGAATTTATTTATTTTATTTTTATAAAACATCTTTGCACTTCTCTTAGTCACTTTCCTATTACTCATGTTGGAATCCCATGAGAAAGGCAACTTATGAGAAAAGGATTTAATTTGGGGCTCACAGTTCGATAGTTAGAGTACATGACCATTATGGTAGGAAGGATGGCCAACGTCAGTAAGGCCTGGTACTGAGAGCTGAGTATCTCCTTTATCAGCCTTAGGAGAAAGAAAGAAATCTAAATAGAAGTTTCATGGGCCTTGTAAAACCTCACATCCAGACCCAGGGACCCATATCCTCCAACAAAGCCAACCTCAAAATCTTTCCCAAATAGTTTCACCAAATGGGGACCAAGTATTCAATTATAGGCCTACAGATGATATTCTTATTCAAACTATTATAGTATCTGTGACCTGTAATTTTATATTTCAAACAATTCAAATATTCACATTATTTGTGCCACTTAAAATAATGATCAGGCCCACAGACATGCACATATGTTGTCAAGAGCTGGCATAGATTGTTTCCATATGACATCAAAGGGAAATACTGTTATTTATAATAAATACTGTTATTCTCCACCCTCCTCTGGTCCTCTGGCTCCAGTTAACCACCTATCTCTTTTTGTCCTCTGTGGATGTGTCCAGATGTCTCCAAATAAATTGATATAACACAGCAAGTATTCTTTTTTTGAGCAGTTCTCATCAGTAAATTTAATTTTTTCAGGTTTATTAATGTTGATGCATGCTTGAACTGTGGCCTCATTTCTATTATCTGTGGAACATGTTTCTTCTTGTATGAACTTTTGTTTCCACTTACTGGATACTCTGAATAATGTACCTATTAATATCTACAGGTGCTAGGAATCAATCTTAGGTCCTCTGTTAGTATAGCAAGTGCTCTTAATGGCAGAATCACCTCTTCCACACTGGTATGCATAGTTCTGTGTGCCCATGTGTTTCTCTTTCTGTGAAGAGACACCATGACCATGGCAAGTCTAATGAAGGAAAACATTTAACTGAGACTTGCTTCCAATTTCAGAAGTTTTGTCCATTATGCTCATGGTGTGAAACACAGTGGTATGCAGGCAGGCATGTGGCTATACAAGGAGCTAAGAATTCTATATCTTGTTCTGTAGGCAGCAGGAAGTGAACTGAGACATACTTCCTCTAACAATGCCACCTCTGGTCCAACAAGGCCGCAGTTCCTAAAGTGCTATTCCCTTAATCTATGGGGGTCATTTCTATTAAAACCACCACACCATGCATATTCTTATTTTTTTTCTGAAAATAAATGTAGTACTAGAACTATAATGTCACACGTTGAAGTCAATTAAAACTTTGAAGAGTTGCATAGATGTGTTCAAAGATGGCTCCTGCTTTATGTTCTCAGAAGCCCCATGTGAGAGTGTTGTCTCATCAAGGAAAACTGATGTCTTTCTTCATAGTTATTCCAGAGTAGTCACAGGGGCAGAAAAGTAGTTTGAATTTGCATTCTCTAACATCAGTCAATCTTGATTATTTTTGCAGGTGCATATATGACATTTGTGCATCTCTTTTAGGATGTGACTGGAATCTCCAGGATATAAAGAAAAGAGAATGAAGAAGAAATCAGAGCCTTTGTGCATATATGCAACTTTGCTGTTTGCCTGATGACCCCCCTTCTTTCATATTGCAACTGTTGTAATATCACAACCCTGTAGTTTTAAAATATCTAATAAAATTATTTGTTACCAATTTTGGAGTATAAAATAGTTAAAACTGTGTGAAAAACAGCTCCACTGGACTCAGTGATTTTCAGCTTGTGGATATAAATCCACTGTGAGCCCATGCGGCAATTATAATAAACTGATTCCTAGAAGAAAAAGCCTCTGTGTCCTGCTTCTGAACTAGAAGAAAAACTCCAACAGAAAAAAATGTCCATATAAGTCCGTCCCCTGCTTTTAATCACAGTTAGTTAATGAGCTATATGATGTTTTCTTACAGTCTGGATACAAATGTTTTATCAGGCACTGACATATAAATATTGTTCTCATTACATTGCTTGTCTTCGTCCATTCCAGAAGTGCAGTTGGTAGCACCAAGCCTTTTGATTTGTGTGTGGTCCAATGTATCTAGTTATTGTTTGAAAAACTTTTCCCCATACTGGATATGCTGAACCCAATGTCATGTATGAAAATTTCTACATTATCTTCAAAGAGTTCTATAATTTTTTAGCTATTTCATATTTTTAAAATGTTTGTTATATTTATTTATCTGTATTGTTAAATTAGCATAGTATTTTAAGAAGTATTGCCATTTTTAAATTTTTTTCTTATTTTGAGAATTTTAAATATGCATACAATACATTTTAATCATATTCACTGTCAACTTATTTCTCTAAGTTACCCCTCACCCAGAGTAAAGTATGTAAACCAGATAGACTCCTCACTGGTTCATTAAGCTAGACAGAATTAGGTGAAATTATTCATTGTTCTATACATTACTCTGCATGAAGTAAATAGCTTTGTTCTTTCCTACGGAGGAAAGTCATACAACAACTTAGGAACTTCCCTTAATATATGGGGAACGTTTGAGAAATATATGTATGTCTGTTTTGTTATATTTATTTTACTTTTGAGGAGACACAATTGACACAGAAAAGGACAGTCATTAAATTTCACACCTGCTTCTTATGCTGACTTCTCTTCTTCCTGTCCAGTCTTCCTTCATGAACAGTCATGATGCTCTTTGACTGCAAACCTATAAATAGTGTTCAGGCATCCGCGCTCTTGCAGACCAAACATGTGTTCCTGTGTGTACTTAGACCCCTGATTTTATGACTGTTTTACTAGAGGCTCGAATGTCAACTTTGTGCTGGATTCTCCTCTGTGTCACAGTGCTCAGGATAGACTAGGATGTGGAAAAAGGAGTGCTTGGATGAGCAAGTCATACAGTGTAGTCCTAAATAAGCTAGACAATGGAGACTGAGAAATAGTTTGATTTCTGTCTTTGTAGTGGATAGCATGAATAATGCAAAAATACAGCACAGAATATTATTTCTCTCAATATATTCAGAGGTCCCTCTTCACTCAGCGCAAGCATAATAAATGCCAAATCTCAAATGTAATTCCAGAATACAATTCCCTCCCCTAGGGTAACTTATAGTTACTCACAATTGCTGACTAAAGGTTATTTAATGGCAAAGCATTTTACAATACAGGGAACAGCGCCAAGGAGTCGTCTCGATAAAGCAGCAATTTGCTGTGAAAGGAAAATTAGGATCAGCATATTTTTCGATCTGACAAATTAGAAAATACTATTACTATTTTTCTTCCAGTATACTTAATAATTACCAAATATTGCTCTAATGTGCAGGATAGTCTATTAAATCATCTGCGCACAACCATGGTGTGTTTTTATTGTACTTCTCACATAGGGCTGTAATTACTACACTTAGATGTGCATTTATTCCTGTCATTAACTGGGGCGCCTTGAGAGTGCTCCAGGTTCACAGTCCACAATCAGTGCTCCAGAAATGTAGGAGGGACATGTTATTTCATGGAGCAGCCTGTGTTAAAATGACATACGTTGATATATGTTCCCTCAAGCTCTTCAGAGAGTAACTTCTACAATATTGACAAAATTCTCAGATACAACAATTAAACACAAAGTAAATAAATAAATGATAGAATTAATAGCACTATTTTGTGTTCTATAAATAATATTACCACAAAAATCCACATCTTTAACCTGCCTACAAATGTCTAATTTTTTCAAGGAGTTTCCAACCCAGAGATTCTTTTTCAAAGTTTCTTTGTGATATCTGCCTATCTATCTATCTATCTATCTATCTATCTATCTATCTATCTATCTATCTATCTGTCTATCTATCTATTTTGTTATTCTGGGTCTGTACTCCTCAAGTGACACTATGTGTGTGAGCACATGTGCACACACGTGAATGTGTGTGTGTTTGATCCAAAAGACAACTTCTAGAGAGATATTCCATCCCTTCAAAATGGAGAAGATATGGACCAAACTCAGGCTAGGACCTGCTGAGCCACCCACAATCCAGTCCTGAGTGGTTCCTGAAAAAAGTTTACAGATGTGTGAAGAGCAGAAGCACATGGTTCGCTTGGTCCTTATCTCATATAGTTACTATGAAATCATGAGTGTGCATTGCTCATGTGTGTGCACAGGTACTCCCATATGTATGGGGGAGGGTGGATGTGGGGGCCAGAGGTCAAGCTTGGTTTCATCTACCATGTTTATTGAGGCTGAATTTCTGAATGATTCTGGAATTTGCGAATTTATCTAAGCTTTCTAGCTAATAAGCCTTAGAAAACCATTCATCTCACTCTTCCCAGTGTTGAGATTTAACTGTGGGCCTCCACATTCAGGCTTTTATAATAGGTTCTGAGAATTGAATTCAGATCCTTGGACATTCAAGGTAAGCACATTACTTACTGAGTTATCTCCCCAGCCCTGGTCTTTCTTACAGCTTTATGTCATTCAGAGGTTAGTGCTTGTGTTCTCAAAACACAGTCTGTACATACATGCCAATCTCAGTCTCTGTCTTTCTCTCTCTCTCTTTCTTGCTCGCTTGCTCTCACACACACATACACACACAAACACGGGGAGAGAGAGAGAGAGGGAGAAAGAGAGAGAGAGAGAGAGAGAGAGAGAGAGAGAGAGAGAGAGAGAAGAAAATTCAGAGGAACCAATGTCCTTTTGTGAAGCAAGCTTCCTCATCAGCTTGTTGGTCTAGTAGCTACAGATTCTTGTTTCACACTTCCGGAGTGATTCACCAGTGTATGATACTACATCAGACTATAGGTAACTCATGGGGAAAGAGGAAATTAGAACTCATGTGGCTTGAGTTTTTAGGTGCTTCAGTGCCCTGTGGTGGCAAGAAACTGCAATAGAGAATTTCTAACAAATTCTAAATGTTATGTTAACTTCATTTTTATCATACATGCCTCTATGGGTCACACATCTCACCCTTCATGGGTCATAGATTTTACTAACTGCTTTTATTCAGAATCCATTAACATTTAAGGATACAGTACCTTTTTGAATTTTCTGTTTTGTTTAGTGTAATTATGATCTATTTCTCTGCATTGGATCCCAAAGTCTTGATCATCACAATATTTATATTTTGAAGATAAACAATATATAAACATATTTTTCATAAAGTTACATAACACCAATATAATTTGGCAAATAAAAATATGTCATATAAAATGTATTCTTATATGGTGGTAATGGTGGTATATGCCATTAATCCTAGTGCTCAGGATTAAAGGCAGGCTCTTTGAATTCAAGATCAGCCCGGTCTACAAAGAAAGTTACAAGGCAGCCAGAGATGTTACAAGGAGGAACACCCTCTTTTGAAAAAAAAAAAAGAAAGAAAAGGAAAATAGTACACTGTACCCATGGACTTAGTGATAATACCCCAAGAGACATGATTCCACCCCCTCGTAAATCTCCTGAGATAGAATTCTGTCTTGAAAGACATATTTATGAAATACTTATCTGAGCAAACTTTAGACAGTAGTCTGAATAAAAACATCATAATCACAGAACTTAATGATATACTGGATATGAAACACTATTAGTGGGTGTTCAATGAATGCTCTACCCAGGGACATTAGGAAAATTCAAAACAAGCCAGCCATTAAGGCTTGGAGAGCAGTTCAGAATATAGCATGCTTGATGTTGAAACATGGGGATATAAGGTCAATGCCTAAAACCATGTGAAATTCTGGTCATGGTAGCAGTGTTGGTGAAGTAGATACAAGTCAGTCCTAACTGGTGATGTCAAGGCCAAAGGGAGAACTTCCTCAAAGGAGGCAGGCAGTGTTCCTGAAGATTATAGTAAAGGTTGTCTTCTTCCACCACCTCCAAACATACAAATGTGCAAAGCAGAGAATCATTCACTTTTCCTTCACTAACTGATTAAAAATGGAAAACAGTCTAAAAAAATAATTGTGATAATGCTAATGAATATTATAGGTGCCCATGATTTACAGTGAGGGGACAGAGGCAGAGTCCGAGCAAATGACTCACAAAGCACCAGACATTCCTCAATGCTTGCTTTTCAAACACAAACAAAATTCCCTAAACATTCTGCCATCTGCATGTATAAAGGATGGTTAATTTAAAACAAACAAATTTCCCATTAGAAAAATGTGAAGGACATAATGTCAACTTCATAGCAAAATATTTTTTTGAAATGCCTTATAGCACTAACTGAGATAGAAATAGAGTAACTGAACTTATGTTCTAGGAGAAAAGAGAAAGTGGGTATGGATGAATGAGAGAGAGAGAGAGAGAGAGAGAGAAAGAGTTTCTGATTTAAGTATTCATAATATGGGATATTATATTACAATTAAAGAAAGAGAGAATCAATATATTAAATAAAGTTAATCAATTGGGATATTATGAATATGTATATATATATACTTATATGTGTATATATGTTGCTTCTATATTTACTACATATTAATATCAAGAGAGTACATGACTTGGAGAAAAATTATTTGCCTAGCAAGAGTCCTGTATTTTTTCACCAATACCACAAAAAAGATAGAGAAATACCTTAAAACAATGAATATAGAATAAAGACCAAAATCCCAAGGAATAAAAAGCAAACTCTTTAGATTACAGGTAGAAAGGTAAATCTGTTTGTATCATGTGTACCTTTCTCAGTGTTTATCAGTGTGGTCTTAAATCTTCATTACAGACTAGAAAACACAAATATGAGAAATACCTAGAATTCAGGACGCTGTCACTTGAGCACATCTTAATGACTCAAGCCTGTCATTGAAAGTGAAAACATTTCAGACTTGCTTAGAAAATAACAATCAGCTATCATGCAGACAGTACTCACAAAATGAAGTGTTTGTGAATGATTAATAAGGAATTGACACAGCAGACAAAGGAAAGAAGAAAAAAGTAATTTGTCATTCATCAGGTAGTCCAAAAGCATTATCAGAGGCAAAGAAGAAAAGGTTGACAAACAAAAGCAAAGGCAGTAGATAATGTTAATACATATTTCCACAAAACTTAGATACTCATAACATGAAAGATTCATCAAGATGAAGTCTCAATCCTGAATATCTATGCCCCTAATATAAAAGGACCTACATATGTAAAAAAAAATCATTACTAGAACTCAAAGCACACATCAAACCTCACACACTAATAGTAGGAGATTTCAACACTCCTCTCTCACAAATGGACAGGTCAAACAGACAGAAACTTAACAAAGAAATACGAGAACTAACAGATGTGATGAATCAAATGGATTTAATAGACATCTATAGAACACTCCACCCAAACAGGAAAGAATATACCTTCTTCTCAGCATCTCATGGAACCTTCTCGAAAATTGACCACATCTTCGGTAACAAAGCAAACATCCACAGATACAAAAAAGTTGGAGTAACTTCCTGTGTCTTGTCGGATCACCATGGAGTAAAGTTAGAATGTAACAACAATTCCACTCCCAAAAAGCATACAAATTCATGGAAACTGAACACTCAATTACTGAACCACTACTGGGTCAAGGAAGAAATAAAGAAGGAAATTAAAGCCTTCCTTGAATTCTATGAAAATGAAGAAACAACATACACTAACCTATGGGACACTATGAAAGCAGTGCTAAGAGGAAAGTTCATAGCACTTAGTTCCCACATAAAGAAAATGGAGAAAGAACACATTAGTGACTTAACTGCACACCTGAAAGGTCTAGAAAAAAAAGAAGCAGTCTCACCCAGGAGAAGTAGAAGACTGGAAATAATCAAACTGAGGGCTGAAATCAACAAAATAGAGACGCAGAAAAAAATACAAAGAATCAATGAAATGAAGAGCTGGTTCCTTGAGAATATCAACAAGATCGACAAACCCTTATCCAAACTAATCAAAAGGCAGAGAGAGAACACTCAACTTAACAAGATCAGAAATGGAAAGGGGGATGAAACAACAGACACTGAGGAAATTCAAAGAATCATTAGGTCTTACTACAAAAGCCTATATGCCCCAAAATTGGAAAATGTACAAGAAATGGACAGTTTTTTAGGTAAATACCACATACCGAAGTTAAATCAAGACCAGGTGAACAATTTAAATACACCTATAAGTCGCAAGGAAATAGAAGCTGTCATCAAAAACTTCCCAACCAAAAAAAGCCCAGGACCAGATGGTTTTAATGCAGAATTCTACCAGAACCTCCAAGAAGAGCTAATACCTATACTCCTTAATGTGTTTCACATAATAGAAACCCAAGGGTCATTGCCAAACTTTTTATGAAGCAACAATCACCCTGATACCAAATCCACACAAAGACGCAAACAAGAAAGAGAATTATAGACCAATCTCACTTATGAACATTGATGCAAAAATTCTTAATAAAATACTGGCAAACCGAATCCAAGAAGACATTGAAAAAATCATCCATTATGATCAAGTAGGCTTCATCCCAGAGTTGCAGGGCTGGTTCAACATACGGAAATCTATCAATGTAATCCATCATATAAATAAACTGAAAGAATAAAACAATATGGTCATTTCATTAGATGCTGAAAAAGAATTTGACAAAATTCAACACCCCTTTATGATAAAGGTCTTGGAGCGATTAGGGATACAATGATCATATCTAAGTATAATAAAAGCAATATATAGCAAGCCGACAGCTAACATCAAATTAAACATAGAGAAGTTCAAAGCGATTCCACTAAAATCAGGAACAAGACAAGGCTGTCCACTGTCGCCATACCTCTTTAATATAGCACTTGAAGTCCTAGCAATAGCTATAAGACAAAATAAGGAGATCATGGGGATTCAAATTGGAAAGGAAGAAGCCAAATTTTCGTTATTTTCAGATGATATGATAGTGTACATAAGTGACCCCAAAACCTCTACCAAAGAACTTCCACAGCTGATAAATACCTTTGGTGAAGTGGCAGGATACAAAATCAACTCAAAAAAATCAGTAGCCCTCCTATACACAAAGGATAAAGAAACAGAGAGGGAAATCAGAGAAACATCACCTTTCACGATAGCCACAAATAGCATAAAGTATCTTGGGGTAACACTAACCAAGGAAGTAAAAGATCTATTTGACAAAAACTTTAAGACCTTGAAGAAAGAAATCGAAGAGTATACCAGAAAATGGAATGATCTCCCATGCTCCTGGATTGGTAGGATCAATATAGTAAAAATGGCAATTCTACCAAAGGCAATCTATAAATTCAATGCAATCCCCATCAAAATCCCAACAAAATTCTTCATAGACCTTGAGAGAACAATAACTAACTTTATATGGAAAAATAAAAAGGCCAGGATAGCCAAAACAATCCTATACAATAAAGGAACTTCTGGAGGCATTACCTTCCCTGACTTCAAACTCTCTTACAGAGCTACAGTCATGAAAACAGCTTGGTATTGGCATAAAAACAGAAATGTTGACCAATGGAATCGAATCGAAGACCCGGATATTAATTCACAAACCCATCAACACCTCATATTTGACAAAGAGACTAAATTATACACTGGAAGAATGAAAGCATTTTTAACAGATGGTGCTGGCATAACTGGATTTCAACCTGTAAGAGAATGAAAGTAGACCCTTATCTATCACCCTGCTCAAAGCTCAAGTCCAAATGGATTAAAGACCTCAACATAAATCCGACCACACTGAATCTGATGGAAAAGAAAGTGGGAAGTAGCTTGCAATATGTGGGCACCGGAGACCACTTATTGTGTAAAATGCCAATGGCACAGACAATAAGAGCAACAATGAACAAATGGGACCTCCTGAAACTGAGAAGCTTCTGTAAAGCAAAAGACACAGTCATTAAGACAAAAAGGCAGCCTGTTGAATGGGAGAAGATCTTTACTGACCCCACATCAGACAAAGATCTGATCTCAAAAATATACAAAGAACTCAAGAAACTAGAAATTAAAATTCTAAATACCCCAATTAAAAATGGAGTAAGGATCTGAATAGAGAATTCTCAACAGAAGAAGTTCGAAAGGCCAAAAGATACTTAAGGTCATGTTCAACTTCCTTAGCTATCAGGGAAATGCAAAGCAAAACAATGTTGAGATACCATCTTACACCTGTCAGAATGGCTAAAATCAAAAACACTAACAATTGCCTATGCTGGAGAAGATGTGGAGTAAGGGGAACTCTCATCCATTGCTGGTGGGAATGCAAACTTGTGCAACCTGTTTGGAAATCAGTGTGGCGTTTTCTCAGGAAATTGGGAATCAACCTACCTCAGTATCCAGCAATACCACTCTTGGGAATATACCCAAAAGAAGTCCAATCATACTACAAAAGCATTTGTGCAACTTTGTTCATAGCAGCATTGTTTGTAATAGCCAGAACCTGGAAACATCCTAGGTGCCCCTCAATGGAAGAATGGATCAAGAAAGTATGGAATATATACACACCAATCTGTTGCAATGAAGGGCTCGGACTTCGTTCCCAGCGCAGGGCCCCTTGTGCCATCCGGCTCCCGGTGTGTACCCGAAATAATTACATGGAAATTGTATTCATTGAAATACTGCCTGGCCCATTAGCTCTAGCCTCTTATTGGCTACCTCTCACATATTTGTTTAACCCATTTCTAATAATCTGTGTGTCACCATGAGTCGTGGCTTACCGGGAAAGATTCAGCGTGTCTTCATGGTGGGTGGCTCTCTCTGGCTCTGTCCCCTTCCCAGTATTCTCTTCTCTTTATCCTGTCTATCTAAGTCCTGCCCTATCAGAAGGCCAAGGCAGATTCTTTATTAACCAATAAAAGCAACCCAAATACAGAAGGACCCTCCTACACAAGACATCTTGAATTTTGCATGCAAATGGATGGAAATAGAAAACGCTATTTTGAGTGAGGTAACCCAAATCCAGAAAGATGATTATGGTATGTACTCACTCATTAGTGGACCCTAGCCATAAAACAAAGGACACTAAGCTTATAGCTCAGAAGCCCAGAGAAGCCGAATAGCAAGGTGAACCCAAAGAATGCATATACAGATCCTCCTGGAAGTTGGAAGCAAACAAGATCACCAGGCAAAAGTTGGAAGCACAGGGGCAGGGATAGAGGTGGGGATAGGGGGGTGAGGGAAGGGGAGAGGGGGAAGGAGAAGAGAGAAGGGAAGTACCGGGGAGAGCTTTGGGGAGTGGGAGGGTGGAAATGGAGGAAAGCTGGATATTCGAGAAGGGAATAAGATATATACATTAAGGGAGTCATTTTAGAACTGGCAAGATACTTGGCCCTGGAGAGGATCCCAGGTGTCCACAGGGATGTCCCCAGCTAGGTATTTGGGCAGCAGAGGAGAGGGTGCCAGAACTAGCCTCGTCCCAGAGTCACATTGATGAATATCTTGATTACCACCCTAGAAATTTTGTCCGATGGATGGAGGTAGAGACAGAGACCCACATTCACATCAGAGCAATGGCCTGAGCTCCCAAGGTCCAGTCGAAGGGCAGAAGGTGGGAGAAGATGAACAAGGTAGTTAGGACCCTGAAGGGGGCTGGTCCACCCACTGAGACAGTGTGCCTGAACTAATGGGAGCTCACCAAATCCAGCTGGACTAGGACTGAACGAGCATGTGATCAAACCAGACTCTCTGAATGTGGCTGCCAATGGGGGCAGACTGAGAAGCCATCAACAATGACACTAGGACCTATCTCTTCTGCATGTATTATCTTTTTGGGAACCTAGTCTATTTGGATGCACACCTTCCTAGGCCGGGATGGAGGGGGGAGGGCCTTGGACTTTCCACAGGACAGGGCACCATGCCCTCTTTTAAGGAAGCAGGAGGAGGGAGGAGGGGTGGGGGGAGTGGGAGAGGACTGGGAGAAAGGGAGGAAATGTAAAAATTTTTTTGAATGGAAAAAAATAAAAGAATATGGGGAAAAAAGAAGTTGTTCTTTCCCATTAGTTTGTGTTTTGTGAGACTTTCTCACAAAAATATAACATAAATGTCTAGTCACCTCAGACAAGAATTAATGACAGAGCAAAATAGACATATCAGCAGCATCTAATTTGATAAACCAATGAGTTTATTGGGGTTACTTAAAGGAGCATAGATGATTCAGAGATCTGCATCACTGAAAACCATTCCAGCATGGGTTATGATTCATGGATCCTGGAACTCTGGTGCTCTATGCATAATTTGCAGCTACCTGGTCAGGTCTACTGTCTCTTCTCCTTACTACTTATTAGTCCTTGGGGGAAAGGGAGGGGCTTCCAACTCAGGTAAGTTTCAGGACTTCCTGAGATGGTGTGTAGTTATTGCTGAATCTTAACAACCCTCCCTTTATAGCTTCCTGATTCTCTTTTTATAAAGATTCATTTACTTTTATTTTTTCTATATGAGTGCTTCATATGTATATATGTCTGTGTACCATGTGTGTGTTTGATATTCTTGGAGGTCAGAAGAAGGCAACAAACGCCTTGGAACTATAGGTACAGTCAGTTGTAGACTACCTTGCTGGAACTGGCATCCAGATCCAGGCTTTCTGGAAAGAAAATGCTTTTAACCACTGAGCCATAACTTCAACCCAACTCCCTCATTTATTAATGAGCTTCTCCCCAGGGTGGAATGTTTCAGCTTGGAGGAAAGCGTATACCACTCTTCGAGATGCTGAAGACTGGGGACATTGAGAGTGAATCATCGTGGCTCTGACACCATTGTCATGAAGACTGGGGACATTGAGAGTGAATCATCGTGGCTCTGACACTGTTGTCATGAGGTCTAGACCGTCTCTTGCTGGTTCATTTCTCCAACTTAAAGGACTATAATGACATGAGTGCTTAATGGATGTGTCCAGATAATGAATTACAAAGTTTCTTTAATCTCTACCATTTCTTCCAAATCTACTTTTTTTGATTCACCTGACCTCAATGCTCTCTGAGCTGAAATGTTAATTGTTGCCTATGAGCAACTTTTGCTTCCCTTACCTAAACGGTCTTTGTTTCTCCCTTCACCATAGTTGGTACCGATTTCCTGTAGTTGATGGGAAGATTTCTTAAACGCTTGTATATTTAGGGCATTTAAGTCAGGTAATAGGCCAAAGCAGATATGACCTCCATCACTTCCCTTTGCTCCTCATGTGCTCTAGGGCTTTTAAGATTTTTAAGTCTCCTTAGTTTGTTTAAGAAAAAGGTCACTCTGCTCTTTTTTATAACCCCACTGTTATTTTCACCCAGTGAAGAAGCAACTTTGTATAGAGAGATACTTCATGTCCAATGCTAACTTTACTAACTAAACAACCTTTCCTTACTTTATTAAAATAGTCTGAAGTCTGAACTCAGGAGAAAATCCATCACCAAGGTTTTCCTGCAATAGAAAGTCAACTAAGTAGCTGAACACTGGTGTTCCTAAGCATGAACAGGTTACATATCAGGCAGAAAGGCTCTCATGACTGTGCAAATCACTTCCTTTGCTCTTTACCATTTCAGTTCATTTATGGGTGTTCTAGTTTGTTAAATTGGCCAAAATATAATAAAATTAATGTACTTGTAGTTCATTCAAAACTTTTTCTTAGACTACCATTCCCAAGCAGGGCTGGGAGATGGCTTAATGGAAACGACAAAAAAAAAAAAAAAAAACAAATAAAAACTGAATCAGCACAAATAAGCGAACAAGGAGTTCCCACAAGGTGGAAATGGATAAGGCTCCTCAGTGTCTCTACCCACATTCACACTCTCCTTTTTTTACGTTTCCTCTGCCTTACTAGTTCCTCTTCGCTAATTATATTTAAGTTTTATTTGGATGATGGTGAAAGACACAGTATTCATTTTTATAGTA
>PVIU01015563.1:0-47927 GCA_004026605.1 Ondatra zibethicus
TGACTCTTAGAGCCTCTTGTACATGCAGTGGATGCTAGGGAGTGTTGTTTCCTTTACCATCTATTCTGCTTTCTTTCACCAGGTTCTGGGAACAGCCCAAAACTGGGGCACAGTGAGAGTGGGCTCCTCTGGGGTGGGGATATTTGCTTCTCCATGCGTCCCCTGCCTGATGCTGCAGCGGAGGAGACAGAGCTCCTCCAATTCTGAGTCTGTGTCCTTTCGTGGGAAGCCAGACAATATAACTTCTGCATTCCAGTTCCCGGGTTCTTCACAGCAGCTATTCTGGGGAAGGAGAAAGAAAATCTCACAGCACTTTCCCTAGAGAAGAGATGCCAATGTCAACCGTTAAAAAACGTCATTAAAGCAAATGAGAAACGGGTTGAGGACATTTTTATGGGCCTAGAATACTGTGCTTGGAAGTTTTATGGAGACCACAGGAAGCCAGAGAGACAATCACACTCATAACCTTTTTTTAGAGACTGGTGGCGATCAATCTTTGTGCTCAACAAGAGTGTGTTTTGGAAAAGGGAGTTACCATCAGGGAGCTTGTGGACCCAGTAGGAAGAGAACGCCCCAAGTTAAGTTACTGTGGGCTCCTTATCCAATTCCTTTAAGAAATGCAGCAAGAACCCCTCTTTGTGATCTCGGCACACACCAAGAACTAGCCTTTTGAGACTGTGTTCTCTGCTGAAATCCCAGGGTTTGCCATGTGACACTGACGATCTCTGCCTGCTAGCTTTGTTCTTTCTTCACGTGACAAAATGAAGCTCGGAAAGTCCAATGCCTTTGGACAGATGCAGAAATAACAAGGGAAGGAATCTTAATGGGACTCAGCAAACTCTTATTAATCATGCTGCCTCTCTACCCAGCTCCAGAGATGCAAATTTATAGCAGAACCAGAAAACAAAACTATGCTTAGAGAATTGTCCCCAAAGCAAATCCCATGGAATTATATTTAGGGTTATAAACTGAGCAAAGATACTCTTCTTTGTAAACCAGGAGTTGTTTTTAATGCATTTCCACCCAGGGAGGTGAACACATTTCCAAGGGCTTGCTTTCCGGCTTTACAGTCTTACAAATGTGTTTTCCCTAGAGCCTCAGAAGATGATTCAGAATATTCTTGAAATGCTTCACTCCCATTTACACTGACATCTCGTGGTCGCATCCTGTGACTGCAGTCTACATTGTCTCAGGAGTCAAACTTGGCATTTCATCATCAATTGTCTAATGAATTAACTGAACTAGAAGTTACTAACTAGAAGTTAGTAGGTACTAGGAATTGTGCTGGGCACCAGACAACAGTAAGACGCAATCACAAAAAGACTGTAGGAAAAACCAAATAAAAAAACTATTGTAGGAACTCAGCATTCATAAATAAAAGAACGGCAATTCAATCTGCATCCCCTATGGGTTATGCTGTGAATTTACTAGTGATTGTGCCATTTGTTGGGGAATTTTCTGTCTTTGCAGGGACTATACTCAGATTTCAGATCTGAGACAACTGAAACTGTCAAAGCTTTACTTAAAGCCTCCTGTTTTGAAACCCAAGAGTAAGCATAGAGTTCGAACTGTAATTTTCTCCAGTTGTCAAAGTCAGAAGTTTGCCTCTTGTGAACAGGTAGCACTGAAAGATTAATTAAAATGATTGGGCGGGATGAGAGGCAAATGGTCCCCAAAGAAGAACCGAGTCGAGTGCTGAACAAATGGCTCAGCAGTAAAGAGCGTTTGCTGCTCTTGCAGAGGATCCGAGTTTGGTTCTAAGCATCCATAACACAACCACCGGTAAACTTGTGCTCCAGGGAATCTGACGCCATCTTCTGGCCTCAATGAGCACCTGCCCTCATGTGCACCTGCTCACATGTGGACAAACACACATTCAAATGTAAAATTAAAAGTTTATTCCATGTGGTTTAGGCCATGACAAATAAGGACTGAGCAGATTTCCTGTGTGGCTCTCTTCATCTTATCTTCATTCACCAACTTAAAAGCCTACCGCTGATGGTTTGTACATGTATTTCAGCTGTCTTTTTTTTCTGTAGACTCCTAAAAATCACAAAGGTATAAATAAAGAGAGCCCCGTACTATGCGTACTATTTTGCAACTTGCTTATTTTGTCGAATTTGCTAGCTTTCTTGCTATAGTGCAATTTGTGTGGACCATATTTACAGTATCTGAACAAAACTCAGTTATATGTGTGAGAAAGAGCGCCAGGCTGGCCTAGCATTTCTGTTTAGGATTCCAGGATAAGCCAAGTCTTGTATTCCCCCAGGATCTTATGTAGAATCTGGCCCAGGCTCATTCACATGTGGTCAGGAGTCAGCTTGCTATAGGACTCAGGACCCACAGAATGCTCCCCAGGGACAACATTTAGGTCCTGAGGTTGTCTGGAGACCTCTGTTAGGAATCCATTTGTCTGAGAGATAGAAACACACTGCTCATTCCCCTAAAGTTCTTTTCTGCAACTATGTAAAAAAAAATACCTTGGGTTTCAAGGATGCTTGTCATTACATTAGATCAGCTGCTTTAAGCCCACGGGACTAGTTGACGTTAATTCCATCTTCCAAATCCCTTTGGAATCCCTGGGAATGCCAGCAGTGGTGCTGGGTTAGTCATAGGCTCCCGCAGAATTCTGCAGTAACAATTACTCTTTGGGACTGAGGGTGTAAGTTCTTATTCAGTACATGTGAAACCATTTCCATCACCCCATAGATCAGCAACCATAGCTATTCATTCCCATGGTCCCAGACCTCTGAAGGCAGTAGAGACAGGAGGATCAGAAGTTCAATGACATCTTCAGCTACATAGTAAGTTCAAGGCCAGCCTGCAATACTTGAGACACTGTCTCAAACAGACAAACAAACAAACAAACAAACAAACAAAGGCTATTATTCTTTCAATGAGTGTGTATGAAGAGACTACTGTTTGCTAGATTCTAACCACATCACTGACTCCTCATTCACAGAGCTGACATGCTAATACTCTTGGAAGATGTGTCCTTTACGTTGTCCTTTACATGCCTGCTATCTTCCCGCTTGCCCAGAACATTTCACAAAGGCACTGCCACAAGGACTGACACGGTCACCTGCTCCTGTGCCAGCACACATGGCTTCCAACATTTCCTCATGGCCAAGGATTCAAAGTCTAAACCCATCCTGGTCCTCACCTATCTTTCTGACACACCTCACTTCAGAGACAACCTGACAATGTCCTCCATCACCCCATAGATCAGTGCTGCATCACTCAAGCTATCCCCTGCCTCACATTCCTGTATTTCTCCACCCTGTCTCTTTTCTCTTTCCCTCCAGCTTCCCATGCTAGGGACCTAACACCTGCCTCATCTTCAAGACTCAACTCTGACATCATCTCTTTCAAGAAGTATTCTCTAGATCCTCCTTTCCCAAACACAGGGAGAGCAAGTTAGTGACATTTTCCCACTTTCTTCTGCAGCCACTATCATCTGTTGCAAGGATGCCACCATGCTCTGGTGGTGCTTAATGAAAACACAGTTTCTGACAACAAGGCATCAGGGAATTCACAGTTCCTATTGGGCAATAATCAAAGAACAATCTAATAGTCCGTGTTTTCGTATGCTCTAATGCCTAGTTAAATTTCTATCACATCCCTGCTTTCATCTCTGTCCACCCTTCCCTCCTGTGTGGACTTTACTCCTTGATCATCTTCTACTTTGATCACAGCCCACAAGACAGTTTGACCTTTGCTATAGAGGACAGACAACATTTCCTGTCAGGATAGTTTTTGTACTAGTTAATCACAGCACGGGATGGGAAAATTCTTCTCTTATTGTTAATTTTGGAATCTCAAAGCTAAAAGTAGGACCTCTCTTACGTTCCCAGCCATAAAAGAGCATCATTGGTAATGATTTCATATGTGCAACTGCTTCCTGGAGCCCAGGAGCTGTAGTTCCTGGGAGCAAAGAAGGAATTTTCATTGAAAGTGCTTTGCCTAGCTCTGCAGACCTCTCTGAAATTAACTTCACGTGTTATCCAGGCCACTCTACGTTGCCATGGAAACCAACATGTCAGCTCAGCAAAAAAAAAAAAAAAAATAAGATAAAGATTGGTAAGAAACCACAGACACTACAACCTTTTTAAAAACAATTTCTCTCTTGTCTTTGCACAGGTGTGTGTGTGTGTGTGTGTGTGTGTGTGTGTATGTGTGTGCGCGTGCGTGTGATGTGTTTGTAGTTGTAGGCATTAGAGCATGCTTCCAAGCATGAGTGAGAGCTATTTGTCTATCAAACACTACATTGTTCCTTTTCCCTGAGGGTATGTGGTGTATGAGTTGTGTGCCTATGAGATTTACATTTTCTTATCTTAGAGCGGGGACCTTACAGCCTGCCTTCACAATTGTGGGGGCTCCTTTAGACAGTTGGTCCTGCCTGTGGGATCAAAGAAAGAAGCTTTTCTATTAATATGTAGATGACACATTAATAAAATAATAATAATAATAACAACAAAACAACAACATAAGAAATGGTTATGTAAGGAGAAAAGCCCACTATTGGCCTGAGGACTAAGTTGCATTCCACAGAAAAGAAAATAGAAAACTGTGGTCAGTGTTTTGTTAATGCCTCTGTGGTTAGGCCGGGTCTGCAGACCAGAGCCAGGGAAAACATTTCATTGAGTTCTCAGAGGGTCCTGTAAAAGGTCCCTGCTTCGGTCTTGTCGGGGAGTTACTCACCCAGACAGAGCAGTGGGAAAACATTCCCAAAGTTAGAAACTCCAGCTGCATGCAGCAGTCAGCTCATCTTCAGTTTGAAGAAAGGTCTGCTAAGAAGGCCAATGGTGGCCTTCCAGTCACTGAGAAAGGTGTTCATTCAAGAGGATGACAAGATGCAGTCCCTGAGTGAATAGAGTAGCTTCATCAGCACTGTGTGAGTAGTACCCACCTGGAAGTGTGTGGCTGCAGGCGAGGCCTGGAGGTTCAGTCCCTTAAAGCATTAAGCAGAGGGTGAATGAGGACCCATCACTGACCTGAATGTTTTAGGCATGTGATCTAAAACTCATTTAGCTTTCGTAATTAACGTGCATGCTCAGTGTTACCCGAGGTTTTCAGACACAGACCTGTGATGTGAGATTTCCCTGTGTATGCTATGAATATGTTTTATTGCCATTACTTAGTAAAGAAGCTGCTTTTGGACAATGGTTTAACAGAATATAGCCAGGCTGGAAAAGATATTTAGAGAGAAACTAGGCGGAGTCAGGGAGAAGCCATGTAGCCGCCTGCAGGAGACAGACACACTGAAATCTTGCCGGTAAGCCACAGCCATGTGGCAATACACAGATTAATAGAAATGGGCTAATTTAAGACATAAGAGTTAGCCAGAAATACGCTGAAGCTATTGGCCAAATAGCATTGCAATGAATACAGATTTCTGTGTGATTATTTTGGGTCAGGGTGGCAGGGAGCAAACGAGTGGTGGGAAATTAACTAGCAGCCTCCCCCCAACAAACTTGAAACAGAATGAGAATCAAAGATGGGGTCACAGAATAGAGTCTGGTATGAGCCTGCTGGGCAGCACATTTGGGGCTCCTTTCTGCTGCTTTCATTGTGCTGTATCTGCTACTAGCAGGCATACAGCCTTGTCCAAATGCCCTATGTTACACTCTGCAATTCCTGCCTAGTATTAACAGATACTAATGATTTCAGAAGGAACCAGTAGAGAAAGAGTCAGGGCTGTCTTGTCTACTGAGCACATTAACTACCCATTGAAGATGAGGCATGGGGAGAGAATTAAGATGCAATTCCTCACTCTTTCCATTTCTTCTCCTTCCATTCTTCCTTTCCACTATTCCTTTTTAATTTAATAAATAATTTTTGAAAATTTATTTTGTTTCAGCTTCCGCATTTAACACAGGATTTAAAATACAATCTCCTAGACTTTGAATTACCTTCTTACTAATCCTCTTGATATAACTCTGTGTGTGTCTGTGTGTGTGTGAGTGTGTGTGTGTGTGTGAGAGAGAGAGAGAGAGAGAGAGAGAGAGAAAGAGAGAGGAAGATGGAGAGGGAGAGAGAGAGAAAGGGAGGGAGGGAGAGAGAGAGACTGTATGCATGGTTCTTAATTTTCTCTTAGCAAAATTAATCAGGATGTTCATTCCTTCTTCCATGGTAATGTTAGAGGTTAACATACGACATGGCACATCATCGGATGAGTGCCCTTCATCCTTCGTAAGCACTGCACAACACTCTATTCTTTAATTTTTTAAGTCTTTTTTTTTCTTCCTCTAAAGGAAAACCATCTTGTGTCTCAAGGCCTCTGACTAAAAGTACCAATGGAGTTCTATTGCTTTAAAGCTTTGCTTTGTTTAGGTGTGCATGAATACACATGTGTGTGAGTGCTGGAGAGGCCAGAAGAGGGCGTTGGGTCACAGATACCAGTCCTTTGTAAGAGCAACATGCATTCTTTGCTAAAGAGCTGTCTCTCTCCAGCTCCAAGCTTTAAAGTTTTGCTACTCAGATGTTAAGCCTTTACCCCAAAGAAACTTGATGTTGAGTGGTATTCGGGAGGAATTCAATATCTCTTCTTTCCACTCAACATGAAGATAGACACTTCTGGCTTTATCTGTGGAGCCCTTCACATCCCTCGCTGATCTGATGGACTGGGCGGCACATGTTCCTGGCTGGGGTCCTACACACTTCATCCAGTATCTTATTTATCCTCATCCAATATCTCATTACCTTACATGGCTTTGTGTATCACCATCATGATTTAGTTTTTTCATTCCTTCACCATTGAGCAGTCGATTCCAAATGTTTACTTAATAAATGTTTTATGCCAATGATTTCCCAAATTCATTCTGATACAACATCATTGTAAACAGGGCTTTGCTGCCTTAAAACATTAAGGAATTATTTTATGGTCTTTGAACATAAATTCTCACTGGAGAGCTTTCTTGTTGTTGTTTTTTTCAACGATGCCTTTCTTGAAATTAGTAGGATTCTGCACTCATCCATTCAAAGTGACACTGTTTATGCTTTTGCTTTCTGTGGTTTTTAATACATCACCGCATATGCATTAGTTCACTTAACCCTTGCTCGGGATTTTCAGACTTATATCTCAATGGTTTATTGTGTCAGCAGTGTTTGTGTTTGTGGCATCTGTTCTCCAGTCCTTGTATGTCCATAAGTCATAAGATTTCTAGCTGGTAGACTGTTCTAACCCGTGTCACAATTCATTCCTTTAACTAAGTGTGGAGTAATGCTTTTCAAATATTTCATTGAGTTTCAAATATTTATTTATAATTTCTCATTTTGCAATTTGTGCTTTTTGAAATCTATTAAGTATTTGTCATCTGTGTTTGAGTAATTCTACTTTTTCTCATTGTCACTGACTTACTGATGGTTTCTTTTTTAGTTTTATGTTATTCTCAGTACATGTTTTCTACACTATTTTTGGTATATTCTCTGAGACATTGATTAATTATGTTTCTTAATTTTATCTTTCCTTATATTGAGAAAATAGTGGATACTAACAGTACTATTCTAACTTCTGAGTTCTGTGGATTTGGGGTAATTTTTTTCTTTGCTTTTCTATGTCTGTGTGAGGTCAAAACCCAGGGCTGATCTGGGTCCTGAATTCCCCTAGAATGGGTTTTCTTTCCCTTTCCACCCAAAGGTGGTAGCTGCTGTTGCTAAGAGAGTAAACTTCCCCTTAGTTTCTGTATTATTCACTCTCCTCAAGTCCAAGTTCCTTTTGCAGGAGGCCTCAGAACATCCTCTGCCCTTCTGAGACAATCATCTACCCTGTACCATATTCTTTGTTCGTTGGTTCATCCTTAGCAGACTTCCCTTTTTGGTAGCTTAACTTTGCATATTTATATGTGTATATGAGTATTCATCCCTGATC
Organism: Ondatra zibethicus; assembly: GCA_004026605.1. NCBI lineage: Eukaryota > Metazoa > Chordata > Mammalia > Rodentia > Cricetidae > Ondatra > Ondatra zibethicus. The sequence goes on from PVIU01015563.1 coordinate 7,871, forward strand.
TACTTTCTCCTCCCTTGGCAATTTGCTGCGAAGTTTCCATTTTTGCCTTTGCCCTGTATCAGATGCTGTTCCCAGCCCTCATAGGAGCTAACATTCCTACTCCTGGCCCTGTGAAGCAATGCTACCGTCATCATGGCCCTAGGGTTCTAATCGTCAAGGAAACTAGCATAGTTACACACCAAGGACTTTCCTAAACAATGCTTATGCGCCAACATGGGCAATGTCTGTAATGATCTAGTGAGAATAACATTCATATCATTTCTATCTTGCATGCAAAAAATAATGTTCAGAGAGAGAAGTTAAATGTATGCTTGCTGGCATAAATGAACTCATGCTAGAGTGAACCAAGTAGAAACTTAAAAGACTGAAATTCAAGTTTCTTTGAAGGAGCAATGAAGTCCTTTCAGCTCTAAGGATACAGATAGAGGACGACCAATGGAAGATGCCAGAGGATCATTGCATTATAGATCAGTGATATGCCAAATTTAAGTCAAGTAATAAAACATCTCCACTACTGGACTGGGAATTCTAAGCAGTCAATTTCCTCTAAGGTATTTTTCTTGTTTGTGAAATAGACATATCTTGTCTAGCAGATATGGTTCCGTAAGCTGTGAATTCACCAACTGTACAATTCCTAGGCATGGGGGACTTGTATTTTAATTAGACAGTGTAAGCGAGGTAGGATGGACCATCACTAAAATCCTAGCCTTTGAGAGGTGGAGGCAGAAGGATCCAGAGTTCAAAATCATCCTTTGGCTCAATGCATAAAAAGGTTTGCCACCAAAACTAATCATTTAGTTCGATTCCCAAGACTCACAGGATAGAAGAAGAGACTCCTGAACGTATTCTCTGACCTCCTTATGCTTCACACCCTAGCACATCATAAGAAAACAAACACAGTGATTTACCAGCCATGGTGGTGATTGTCTTTAACCTTGGGCCTCAGGAGGCAGAGGCAAATTCGTTTCTGAAAACTGGGGGCCAGTCTTGCCTAGACAGCAAGTTCCAGGCTAGCCAGAGTTAATAGTGAAATGCTGTCTAAAAGCATTGAAATATAAACAACGTGGAAAGATTATGTGAACAGAACTTGATTTTATATGCATGCTTCCCTATTTTCACTATAGGATAACATCACTACATATCAAAAGCATAAACAATGAAAATGACAGAATGAGTCCTGGTGATGTGCACTTTCCCCATCACATACATTGTCCCTGTCTTTGTCAATGTTATAAAAGTCAAACATTCCTATGGACTTCTACCTCTGCCCAATTACATATAAAGCTGTAAAGGGAATCTTTGTCCCAATGGGTTAATTGATGTAAGAAACACAGAAGAAAAGCTGGAGAGATGGCTCAGTCATTAAAGGTGCATAATGATCTTCCAGAAGGCCTGAGTTGGGTTCCCAGCAACCATAGCTCACATCTTTTGTATGTATGTATTTATAATACAATCTTTCCTTATTTTTTATGTCAATCCCAGTTCCCACTTCCTCCCCTCCTCTTGCTACTCCTACCTTCTCCCATCCCACCCCCATCCACTACTAAGAGAGAGTAAGACTTCCCAAGGGGAGTCAACAAAGTCTGGTGCATCACTTTGAGGCAGGACCAAAGCCTTCCTTCCTTTATCTAGGCTGAGCAAAGTATCCTTCTAAAGAGAACAGGCTCCAAAAAGCCAATACAAACACTAGGGATAAATCCTAATCTCACTGCCAGTGGCTCCACAGACTGCCCCAGTCATACAACTGTCATCGACATTCAGAGGACCTAGTTTGATTCTATGCAGGTTTCCCTGCTGTCAGTCTGGAGACACTGAGCTCCCACTAGCTCAGGTCAGCTGTGTCTGTGGGTATCCCCATCATGATCTTTTAAAAAGATTTATTTATTTATTATTTATTATTTTGTTATGTATACAGTGTTCTGTCTGCATTTATCCATGCAGGCCAGAAAAGGGCACCAGATCTCATTACAGATGGTTATGAGCTGGGAATTGAACTCAGGACTTCTAGAAGAGTAGCCAGCCAGAGGTCTTAACCTCTGAGTCATCTCTCCAGCCCCCTCCCCCATCATGATCTTGACCTCTCTGCTCATATTATCACCACTCCCTCTCTTCGACTGGGCTCCGGAAGCTCCACCCAGTGCTTAGCTATGGATATCTGCAACTGCTTCCATCAATTGCTGGATGAAGGTTCTACGATGATAATTAAGGTAATCATCAATCTGATTACAGGGGAAGGATAGTCCAGATACCCTTTCCACTATTGCTTGTTGTCTTAGCTGGGGTTGTTCTTGTGGATTCCTGGGAATTTCCCTAGTTCCAGGTTTCTCGTTAGCTCCATACTGGCTCTCTCAATCAAGATATCTCTTTACTTGCTCTCCCTCTCTGTCCTTCCACCATTTCGACCATTCTGCACCCTCATGTTCTCCTCCCCGCTCTGCTTCTGCCCTCCTTTCTTCCACATCACACTCCCAATCTCAGGAGATCTTATTTATTTCCCCTTCCCAGGGAATCCCTGTGTGTCTCTCTTAGGGTTTCCCCTGTTATGTAGCTTCTCTGGGGTCATGGACTATAGACTGGTTATCCTTTGCTTTATGTCTATTATCCATTTATGAGTGAGTACATACAATGTTTGTCTTTCTAGGTCTGGCTTACCTCAGGATGGTTTTTCCTAGTTCTATCCATTTGCCTGAAAATTTCAAGACGTCATTTTATTTTATTTTTTTAACCACTGAGTAGTACTCTGTTGTGTAAATGTAGCACATTTTTTTAAATCCATTCTTCGGCCGAGGGGCATCTAGGTTGTTACCAGGTTCTGGCTCTTACAAATAATGCTGCTATGAACACAGCTGAGCAAATGTCCTTGTGGTGTGAGTGTACATCCTTTAAATATATGCCCAAGAGTGGTACTGCTGGGTCTTGAGGTAGATGGATTCCTAATTTTCTGAGAAACCTTCATCCTGGTTTTCAAAACAGCTGTACAAATTTGCACTCCCACCAACAATGGAGGAATGTTCCCCTTACTCTGTATTATCTCCAGCAAAAGCTATCAGTGGTATTTTTGATCTTAGCCATTCTGACAGGTGTAAGATGGTACCTCAGAGTCATTTTGATTTGCATTTCCCTGATTGCTAAGGATGTTTAGCAATTCCTTAGGTGTCCTCTGGTTAGATCTGTACCCCATTTTTAAATTGGATTATTTGCTATTTTGATATCCAATTTCTTGAGTTCTTTGCATAGTTTGGATATGAACCCTCTGCCAGATGTGGGGTTGATGAAGAGCTTTTCCCATTCTGCAGGCTGCCATTTTGTCTTGTTGACCGTGTCCTTTGCCTTTCAGAAGCTTCTCAGTTTCAGGAGGTCCCATTTATTAATTGTTGCTCTCAGTATCTGTGCTACTGGGGTTATATTTAGGAAGTGGTCTCCTGTGCCCACGCATTCAAAGCTACTTCCCACTTTCTCTTCTATGAGGTTCAGTGTGACTGGATTTACATTGAGGTCTTTGATTCATTTGGACTTGAGTTTTGTGCATGGGGATAGATAAGGGCCTATTTGCATTCTTCTATATGTTGACATCCAGCTATGCCAGCACCATTTGTAAGATACTGGATGCTTTCTTTTTTCTATTGTATAATTTTAGCTTCTTTGTCATAAATCAGATGTTCATATGAGTGTGGATTAATATCAGGGTCTTGAATTCTATTCCATTGGTCCCTTTGTCTGTTTTTATGCTAATACCAAGCTGTATTCATTAGAGCTATAGTAGAGTCAGGGACGGTGATCCCTCTAAAAGTTCCTTTCTTGTCCAGGATTGGTTTTGTCTATTCTGAGTTTGTTTTCTTTTTTCATATGAAGTTGAGAATTGTTCTTTCGAGGTCTGTTAACAATTCTGTTGGGATTTTTGATGGGGATTGCATTTAATCTGTAGATTGCTTTTGGTAAGATTGCTATTTTTATTATGTTGATCCTACCTATCCAAGAGCATAGGAGAGCTGACAATCCTCCTCTGGCCTCCATGGGCAGCAACACACATGTGCACATACCCATCAACAGATAGACATCTATACCAATTGTTAAAAGTGAAAAAAGATGTACATAACAAATAAGCAACAGAGAGAGGTTTGATTGAATAAGGTCTTTAACTCCAGTACTCAGGAGAAGAAGGCAGAAAAAATCAGGAGTTCTAGGCCAGCCCTGACTATATATCAAATTTTACAATAATCTGAGCTTTAAGAAACTGGAGGTATAGGGAAGACACTGTATGTATGTATGCATGTATGTATGTATATGTTTATATTTGTGTGTGTATGTATCTATATATCCATATATCTATATAGAGACAGGCCAGTCTAGATGAGTCAGCAAGTTTTAGGCTAACCAGGGTTAATAGTGAAATACAGTCTAAAATATTTTTAAATAGTATTCACTATTTCTTATCTATCTATCTATCTATCTATCTATCTATCTATCTATCTATCTATCATCTATCTTTCTTTCTATCTATAGCTATATAGCTATATATATTATAAAAATATACAAACACACACATATACATATAGAGAGAACACAAAAACAGCAAAATTGCCAAATTTTATAGAAAGAAAAATACCATCCTCACATAGTCAATTTGTCCTTTTGTTACTCATCAACGTCTCCAGTGAAAAGCCACAGGCAAAAAACCAGAAAGGAAAAATTCAACGTGCTGCCTGAAATTAGAAACTCATTTTTACATCCAAGAAAACAAGTATCAAATGTCAGAAGTCATGACCTTTCATATCTGCTGATAACTCACCAACATGAAAATATTTTTCCACTCATGGGCAGGTGACTGGGCAGACATGCAAAGCTGGAGGGAACTCTGGGGTGTGCAAGAGCGGAAATGAGCATCAGAACTACTTTTAGTCATTCTACACAGCAGCAACTACCCACCCCTGAACAGGGGATGATTTTAGAATCTTTTCAGTTGCCCCTTGGAGGCACAACCCCCTATCTCCAAGGCAGTGTGCCTGTAAGTCACTGCATACAAGCATCCACGATCTCTTCCAGTGAGTGACACAGAATGGGTGCTGTGGTCCACGGCAGGAATCTGTAATGACATTTCTGAAATAAACCTCAGGCTTATGTCTATGTCACAGCTATTCCAGTACCAGCAAATCAAGAACCATCTTGGAGGAACCTTTCCAAGGGTCCTGTGCCCAGCACAAGCCTGTCTCTTGTCACTCAACTTACATCCCCCAGTCCCCAGAATTTGAGCTTTAGAGGGGGAAATAATCACACATTTCTCCTTGAACTGTTTCCTTTGCAGGGAATACAACTTCACATGTAGGTGCTGAGTACACACCTGTTGATTGTGGAGCATAAGATGTGACTGACGGCATCACACAAATGACTTTCCTTGCATTCTCGGACACAACATTCGCTTGTAATGAGGAACTCCAAGAGTCACTACGAGCTGGGCTAAGGTGCCACTTACTAAGGTGATTATTTAGCTTTCTCCAGACTCTCAAACTTTCTATCAATGGCCAAGAGGGCCAAGTAAAAAATCTGTGTGACTGCTAGCTAACTTTGAGCAAATCTTAACCTGAATTTGGGGAAACACAAATAAACATTTTAGGCAACAACCTATCTGAAAATCCTTAGCTATTCTACATAAGTGTAATTATATATAATAGCTACATCTCTGCTAGGAGGGATTCTGTTGGTAACTTCTAATTTCTTTCTGTTCAGTCAGCACCTTCTCATTCAACTGTGATTTTGTTTCTGTAGCCACAGGGTAATTGCAAAGGTGTTGGAGACTATCACTATGAGTGAGAGGAATCATTACATTGCTGGTGTCTAATAAATAGAGGCCACAGGTGCTACTGAATATGGTGCTGATGCCAAGGCAGCCTCCTACATTGAAGACTTGCCTGATCCAAGGGATCAGTACTGATGAAGGCCTTCACCAAACATGGCTGTGTCTTCATATCTGTCTTCCTACCCAGCCAAATGCACTGCTCCTGTGAGAGTTGACCTTGACCTCTGGCTTGTGTTGTTTCCTGATTCTCTGATTCTCTTGTACACACACACACACACACACACACACACACACACACACACACGCGCTGACTTGGTGATTACAGAATCAAGCAGCCAGTTCGTTGCTGGTCCTGGTCTTACTCTTTAGAGCTTAGATGACCTTTCTCTTTGTAATGGGAACAACATTATTGGTGAAATCTTGCCAAATTCTTTGTTATCTTTCACCTCACCTCATCTACTGCAATCTTATTTGCTTTTTAGTGTCTGACCCCTCACTTATTTTTAGCACTCTGACTTACTGTTCATTCCAAGGACTTGACATTGCTCTTCAATTTCCTCAGCTATAAATTAGAGTGACTTAATAAGATATATCTAGGTATTTGATTCTTCTTTGATGAAATTCATTACCTATAGTCTCTTCATACTCCACACTAACACATGGGAGTAATTGCTAGCCTCTCCCAATCAGTGATCCCCAGCACATAGTGATGATATCAACACAAGTGTCCTTTAAATCAGAGGCAGTCTAGCTGTGTGGTCCACACATAACTGCACAAATGAAACACAATTATGGATGCAGGTAGACTCTAAGAGTTAATAAAATCTCTATTCAGTTTCATTTTTCCTTTCTTTGACACCATCCACAGTGCCTTAAGTTTGTTATTTAACTTTAAGTTTAATATTTACATTGAATAGTTGAGCTGTGTAGAATGGATTCAGATCTGCTTTGGTAGGTGGCAGCTCCATACCTACTAGGTGTGGCAGGTGACCCTTGACAACTTTCTAAGTGTGGGGCCGAGCAGGATGTCAGGCACCAGCCTTCCGGGTCTGTCTGACATCCCAGGCTAAATGGTTTGGTAAACCGTCTAGCTTACCGACAGTGAGGAATTCCCAGAGGGGAGGATGGGAGACACAAACGACTGTTGTCCTCCATAAATACTGAGCTGTGAGAAGCTGCACTGTTGTACAAGGTGCATTTCAGAACTGCGCATGCGTGAGGGTAACTCGAAGGACAGTGTACCCGTTGCCATGGCAGCTGTGGTACCCTGGATCCCGAATTCCTTATGAAAAGTGGGTGAGACATAAGAGGACAAAAAGCTCCTTGCAGTGATACTTTGTCGCGTTTCAGTTTGACAAAACGTCCTCATCCGGCCGTCATCCAACAGGTATGAGATATTATGTGGAAATCCAAATCACCTTCTTTCTTCTTCCCACATTGCCCCGCAAAAAAGAAGGATGCCTTTCTGGTCTTTGGTATAAGAGGTTAGTTTCACTTCCCTTAAACGTCTTAAAAATATACATAAGCCACCTTCCAGTCACCGTGCTGTTTATAATAGCATGCATTGGCATCGTATGACCAGAGCCCAAGCTTCTGCAAGTGGTCATAGCAACACCTCTCTGTTTGCTCCTTGTTATTTTGACTGGCTTTTGTATTGTTTCTACTTTGGGGTGCTTTGAAATAACAATTGATATAGAAGGATAGTCTTTTTTTGTTTATTAAGATCAACAAATAAACAAACAGGATACTGGCTATTCAAAGGTTCAGCATTAGTAGGCACTGCCAAATAGTAGTTTTCCAGTGTGTTGTACTGATTTTTACTATAAGGAACACAGCTATATTGTCTTATCAATTTGAGCATTCAGGTTATGTCTTTTAATTGCATTCCTGGCATCATTTAGATGTTCAGGCTGAGTCAGTCGTTTCTTGTCTATGCATTATATGAATGTATTATTTTTGCTTCATTGCCTTCTTACTATATATATATAGTGACTCTTGGTATTACTGACATCTACTTTACTATCTTTGTTGTTTATGGTTATATATATCATACTGTCTTCACAAAACTCTGAGTAAATGTAGTAATTCATTCATATCCATTCTATCCCTTACCACTGCGGCATTATATTTGTCCTTTAACATTTTATGTATAATCCATCTGGCCTCTGTTTCTGTGTGGAGAGTGAAGTCTATCATAGATTTTATTCAACAGGGCTTTGCAATTAACCTGACTCACTGTTAAAAAGCCAACCATTTCCTGTATCAGAATCCAAGGTTCTTTGTTCATAAATCAGTTACTGTGGATGTGTTAGGCTAGGCCGGGGCTCTCCTTTCTGTTCCATTGCTCTCTTAGTCAGCTTTTATCCCGTTGCTGCCTTGGTTAATTATAGCAGCTGTGTAAAGCTGTCAACATCTGGAAATGCACCCAGCTCGATCTTTCTGGACATTTAGCCCAACAGTATTTTGTGTTCTTGGTCACTCCCATTCTCTTACACTGTTGGAGTCAGCTCATCCCTTTTCATAAAACATCTGCTGGTACTTCACTTGGGATTGTGTTGAGTTCATAGGCCAATGCTAGGTATTTGAAAATGCTACTGTGAGTGGTTTTATTTTAAAATATTATTGCCCAATTTTGGAGCTGCTATAGAGAACCAGCTCCTCTCTTAGTCTCTTTCCTCCCCCCACTTTTTTCTCTTCCCATCATCTCCTCCGGCTGCTGCTCTCTGCCCTCTCCTGTCTCTCCTTTATTCTATTCTCCCACCCCAAAGCCTTGGAACAGAAACTAGGGCTTCAGCAGATTAGCCAGGCTGCCTGTCACCAAGCAACACCTCAGCCCCAGACACTAGTCTTTGTAAACGTTTGTCCATAAAAATGGTGAGATTCAATGGCTCCTTCTAGTCATTTAACAGTCCTCCTTTGGATGTCCACACATCAGGAAGATAGTAGTGTCCTTACTTCCTCACTTTCAATCTTTAATCTTTATTACCTAGACTTCCTTTTATACCAGAATAGGATATACAACTTGATTTTTTAAATAATTTTTAAAATATATTTATTTATTTTACATCCTCACAGAGGTTTCTCCTCCCTTCCACCTCCAGTTTCCCCCTTCCACCTGAGCAGACTCCTCAGTCAGACTACTAAATCCAGACCAATCATTCAGTCCTGGAAGATGACCCCACATTCCCCCCATGTTCAGTTCAGTTCATCAATGCCTCGAAACAGTGTGCTTCTATGGCATAGCATCAGTGGGACATTTGCTTTCGTTGTGTTTTAAGATGTGTTTAATGACATGTAGCACCACTAGGACAGAATGACACATGATAAAATACAGACTACAGAACAGAAAACACACATGTGTCTCACACTCTGACACAGGTCTGTTAGTTTGGGTTAGAGACACATTTGAAGAGCTATGAAACAGACACACAAAATTCTATTCTTTCTTAAGGTTAGGAGTTGTGATTTTAGGTGCTTTTAATGTGTATTTTCCTACTGTATTGTGGGAATATTGTAACTCTTCTAAATTTCTACTGTATTTTCTAAAGGTCACCACTAGTTTCAATAGTGTAAAGATACTATTTTTTCCCCTTTGAAAGTTGAATAGTGGCTCATGACATTTCTAACTGCTGGTGACTTGTGTCATATTCTAGTGGATGTGCTTTAGGTCTTTGCTTGTTGGCTTGAAAAAAAGTAGCCATATAAATTTATTTTGTGATTTAAATTTAAAAAATGATTAATATCTTGTCAGCTGATTCAGTGGATAGAATGTTTACCTAGCATGTAGGGACCTGTAGGTTTGATCACCAGTACTGTGTTAGGGAAGATGGTATAGTCCTATAATCCCAGTAATTTTTAAGTAAGGAAAGAGGACCCGATGAATAAATCTAAACAATTTTTACATTGTAAATTTGGCTTTCACTTGTATTATTTACTTTGCTAGGCTAACTATGGTGACTGATGATGACCACGATGATGCTGAATGAAGCAGGATGGCTATTGGTATTCACAACTTTCACCCAATATGGTTGTTGCTATCCTCTTCCCTTCCTACTTAAAGGAAGGATAATTTGTTTCCTCATGATTTTAAGTCCGTAGTGGTCTAGTCTTATGATCCTTAGGAATGGACTCACTTGTCACTAAAAGTTCCCTAGAATTCTATCAAGCATTCTGAAATGTTTATGGATTAACTCATGTTCCTAATGTGCTCCACTTGAAGTATTACCTAGACATGATAAGTGTGTGTGTGTGTGTGTGTGTATGTGTGTGTGCATGCGTGCATGCATGTTTATATAATGCATATATACACCAAACACTTAGGCCTTTTGTTTGGTTTTCCAAGAAGTTTTATAATATGCATCTCCTGCTGGCCCACAGCTCAATGTCTTGCCCACATCAGATTCCAGGTTGCAGTGATCCTCCTGCCTCTTTCTGCCAAACGTTAAAATTGTAGTTACACTTTTCCATACCTAGGGATAGTTCTGCTTTTAACACTCTATTGTGTCCAACAAAGGTGACTGCATAAGATTAGAGAGAAATAAATTAGATATAATCCAACTGGCTAAAGCATGTTTGATGTTCTCCTTGGATGAACACTGAGAGTACTTGGCAGTGGAGTAGAACGGAAGGAAAGCAAGTTAAGAAATAGAGCCCTGTACCATAGGTCAAACATATGGGTTACCATTAAAATTGTACGATGGCTTGTAGGTAAGTGGTATTATTATAGTTTTAATGGGTTCAAAGAAAAATGCCAAGATGTTAAGTGACTTTTCCATCTTTGGATGGTCCTATATAATAGAATGAGAGGCTTTATCCAAGACTTTCGGACTTGAAAGCTGTGATTTCTCTACTTTCTTATGTTCTCCAAACATTGTGAGAGGTGGATCATCAGTCACTTCCAAGGTCACAGACATTGTGGTCATCCATGATTATTCTGCAGACCAGTGATCATGTGGTTTTAGTGTGAGGGGCCATCTCAATGGCATCTATGTGTAGTTTGCACAAAGTCAAGTTACTAATAGCCTCATCAGTGTAAAACATGTAATTCTTCTTGATCCAGCGTTACTCAATTCAAGCTAAAATTACATTCTGAGCATCATTTATATAGTCCATCATTTGCTGCGACTTGGTGTTGAAGTTAAAGAGGTACAGGTCTGGATTGTGCCCTTCAGAATCTCTTGGGTAGCTAGCAATACAATTAACAGCCACAGAATAGTTCACAGGCAATTTCACATTAGCCTGAGAGCCGATGACAGCAGCAAATGACTTTAAATCAGATCTCTGAGGCACTGGCTACGTGCATTGACACTCTCTAACTGAATTGCTGTGGAGAATTCTCTCATGTATAAAATATGGATTTAAAAATTCCTCAGGAGATTAGCTTCGGGATCAAAGGAAATGCTACCTTAAGAGTCCATTTTGATTGCATGTGAGCCTCAGAGCTTGGGCTGTCCTAGAGGATTAAATTCAATGTGCAGGTCATTTCCTCCTCCACGTGATGCTTTTCACTCACGCATTTAGTTAGAGGCTAAAATCTCTCCGGAGAATAAAAAGAGCCATAACCTTGATTTCTGAAGCCCAAAGGCAAAAAGTAAGGAGACTGCAATGGATTGCTACTGTATAATTCATACATCCTAGGAAAGGAAAACTCCAGGCGTAGGATGACTGGAACATGTTTAGATTGAGCAATCTTGGTGATATTCCCTAAAGGAATGGGTAACTTGTGCTGCAGCCATTTTAAGATGGGGATTAGATTTGTAACATCTGGATCATGAAAGAAGTGGGTATTTTGTGTCCGACTTTGAGGAGCCATAAAGACCTGGCTCATTTAGGGTTGTTTTATGCACCCCACTTTCTAACAGAAAATATCTTGGCTTAGTAATCCCCCAACCAAAGCAGGAGGGAGACAAGACCTAGAACTTGAAAATTCTTGGCTAGATAGATTTATTTGTGTGGATTTGTATATCATGGCCACCATTATCATCAACTCTATTAGAATGCAAACTCTACCATCACTGGAGATGGTGACAACAGCCTCAATGCCCCTTCCCCCCGAGCCGCTCGCTGGCTATGTGGCAATGCCAAGGTCAGCACAGATTTGTGCTGGTCAGCAGCCAGGTATCTTTGCTCTGCTCCAGGGGATCAAATATGCTGATGACAACTTTTCCTTATCACTATGACAGACAGATTTCCTGAGCCCCATAGAAATGCTGTATTAAAGTAACCTTTGAAAACCTCATTAATTTTTATTGATAAGTAGAAAAAAAATCACACTTTGAAGTGATACTTTGAGTAAGGCAGACGTAAAAAACAAATAGAAGTGAAATAATAAACATTAAGGGATTGCATGTAGGTGAGTCAGGTGTTAACTGAAAGCCATATTACGTGGAATCCTCTTTAGGAATCATTGCCACCATGAACCAGGTAGGATGCTGCATGCCCAAGAGAATTTTCTCTGATAGCAAATTGACAATGAGTAGCAGTCATCTTTTCTCTGTCTACGAGAATGGGGCAAATGCCAGGTTTTCTTCTGACCCGTGAGCTGTTTAGAGAACACACTGCCCTGAGCTGCAGGACCCCCGCAGGTAAACATGTTGGTGTGGTCTGGACCTTTTACAGTTATTTAAACACATATCAAGGTGGTTGGAAACCAGACATGGAACTCTCCCTTCAGAGTCTAGAGCATTGTTCCTGCAGATGGATGATTCAGATAGACCCTGATGAAGTGGGCCCCTCTCCTCTTTCATTCTCTCCTCATCATTTATTTCTCCTTCTCTCTCATGCCCCCTTTCTCTTCTTTATCTATTCTCTCTTTCTCTCCTAGTCAACCTCACTTGAGGTTTAAACCCTGAATTTTATTTTCTCTTTTAAATCATCTCTGTTCCCTTACCCAGATTAGCCATTTGGTCTTAGACATTCAGATTTCTAAGTCAGTGTTGACATTGTCTTCCCTCTCAGGCTTGCCCTCAGAGGGTCATCAGTGCTGAAGTTGATCTGAGCTCAGACCCCACCTTGGTCTGAGAGCTCAGGTGGATTTGCCAATGGGTCCTGTGGAGCTGAATTCATGTTATCAAGAGTGATGCTAATATGTCCTTGGAAGGGGTGGATTATTCACTATGTCTCAACTGCTAGCTCTGGGAGTGGAAGGCAGTCAGTTTCTTAAATGAAATTAAGTTTACAGGGGGAGCATTTGGGTTGGAGCAGTTGGAGCATTTCCTGTTTCAGTCTCCCTTTCATCTTCACAGTCCATTCAGCTGTAGGATGTGCTCATTTACATTCAGTACCTACCTCTGTGTCTCCGGCTGGATAGACTCTGATGAAAGCTACTGTTGCCTTTATCTTCCAGAGCAGGCTGAGTCCAGATGGGTCAGTGGATGAATTTGTAGAGGCTGTTAGAAGACTTGCTGTTACTTTGACCCCGCTGTGTTGTTTTGCTTCTTATCTTTGAGAAGTTTCTGACCTTATAATGACCTTATGACAATGTTTAGTCAAATGCATCTCAAAATTAATGTTATCTACTTATTATTTCACTTCTAGAAAATTCCTGCTGAACATGGAGATCAGGTTAAGTGGTATCTTTACTGGATGGAAAGAGCTAACAAATAAATATGAACATTAATGAAGAAATATGAGAATAAAGAATGAGTACTTTGAAGTGTAACTTAGTGGGCTGCATGAAAGTCTATAAGAGGGGCTTCGTACTTTATTGTAGACCAGAGAATCTCTCTCTGAAAGAGTGAAAATGAAGGTGAAACTTGCATACAATAATTCAGTGCAAATCATGCTGCAGCAAGGCATGCATTGCTCTCGTGCCAGGAAGATCAGACTTTCCAAAATGAATTAATGGCTCCCAGGGAGTTGTGTGCTTCTGACTGATTCACCTAATTAGAGACTTGTTGGTTCCATAGCAGCCAACTCTTGCTTTTCACAGGTTCTGCATCAGGACAAGCTGTATACTTCAGACTCCAACAGCCAAGGAGAGGGAGGGCTCTGTCTGAAGCACCTGCAGAATTATGGTTGTAGATTACATTCTTTCAATTTTCTGCCAAGACAGGCATCTGTTTGACCAGGGCTGAGTCATGTGGTCAGAGCATGGGTAATATCAGCCATGGGGCGATATCAGACACTTGACTTCTGCTCCCACTTTATTGTTGAATTAGAATACTTTAAAAGATTCTCAAACTGTGGTAATTGAATAAGCAGGTACAGTTAAGCCCACACATACCCACGGATCAGACAGGGCCCATTCTTATCTTATGCAAGCTGGTCTGTGCTTGAGCACAGGGTTTTGATGTCGTGGAGTTTACTGGGTCTTTGATGTTATCATGAGTTCACATCATTGTCCTTAAATTCCCACCGCAACTGTTGGTATTCATACAAGGTTTGTTCTTTGTATTGCTTACTGGCTCTGTGTGGAAGTAGTCTGTCTCTCTGTCTCTGTCTGTCTGTCTCTCTCCATAAGCCAAAATTTCCATTCTCCTGAAGGAGAAAGATTTCAAAGTAAGTTTTAAAGGAAAGAATTGCTTCAGAAGGTGTCTCTGGAATACAAATGTGTGGACTCTAGCACACTTCCTTTATAGTACCATTAAATTCAACCAAACAAAGACAGTTCACTTGGGGGTGTTCATTATTACTCCAGGCTCAGTGTCATCTGGGCTATATTAGTGACAGTCAGAACACCCCAATCAATGACTGCATCCTGTGGATCTTTGGCCATCTTTAGGCCAGATGTCATTGCGTTATCTAAGTCTGATGTGGTGCAGATGCAAATCAAGCATCTGGGAGCTGTGAAATTCCAGATGACAGACGTTTGTCCTGCATGAGAACAGGGGTTATGACTGAGAAGAAATTTCAACAGCAGCTTTGTAGCCACAACACTGAGTGCAAACACAGTAACTGTGGCCTCGGGTGTGAAGGCTGGCCCTTACCACATAGATCAGCGCCAAGAATGCCGAGGGGACAGATGGGCCTGTGTAAGCTCGGGAGATAGCTGATTCACACAGACACTTCTTTCTCAAACTCAAGCCAATTGCCCAAGCTAGGAAAAGAAATGGCTGTTCCTCTTGTATTTTCCCTTCAGTAGTAAACACCACTGAACTGGAACCAAAAGATGGTCTTGTAACTGCCTGTGGTAGTTCATATTGTCAACTTGACAGCAACAATAAGACATGCTTCTAAGCATTCCATGGATGATTATCATTATGTCAAGTGAGGTGGGAAGACTCACTCAAAATGGGTGATACCATTTCCTGAGCTCCAACCCTAGAGTGCATACAAATAAGAACACCAGCTTATTATGGACATTTAGAGCTCTTTTCTTCTTGACTGTGACCCTATGTGATCAGCGGCTTTAAGATTCTCCTGGCATGGCTTTCTCGCCATGATAGAGAGATAATTCTTACAGATCGTGTACCCAAATAAATCTTTTTCTCATAGTAATTGCTCTTTCAGAGTATTTTATCAAAGTCATGGAAAGAATACACTACTCAATAGTTGGAACAGTTCTTCAAACTTTGCTGATTTCTTAATTGCCCCTTTCCTGTGCCACTTTCAGCAGGAACTATGACCTGACAGATAGCAAACACAACACACAGCTTTGTTTCAACTTATTCTGCCTATGGAAGGGAAGATTTGGGGAACTTACACTGCGAACACACATCTTTGAATTCCAGTACCCTTGCCTATAGGTGAGGGGCTTGGCTGACCCATATATTGTTTTATCGAGTATAGAAAAATGCTACCAATTAGCCCATTATTCCTACTAACCCAGCATACTCATTCCACCAGTAAAAGCATGCATCTGAAAGATTTTGAAGGACTTTATCATTTAAACCTCTAATCACAGAGAGGAGATGGGACATAAATACATCATGTGTTTGGCTGTTTAGTATGGTTAGCAAGCCTGGGACTGTGTTTAATTAGCCTTTAAGCTGCCCCTCTCCATCACTCTGAGTCAGCACGCACAATGTCGTAGTGATGGATGCTGTAATATTTTCCATTTCCAGAATGTAGCTCTTCCTTCTCCTTCCTTCATCCTGAAGAGAGAGGTCTTGTGAATTAGCAGGGAGGATGATGCCAATTTGGTGCCCGTTAGCCCTTTCTTCAAGTCTTATTGCCTCAATATGCTGCAGGGAGACAAGACTATTTGTATCTTTTAGCCCAAGTTTCTTCTACTCTACAATGATGATTGGCTCACATTTAAGTCTTGTGACAGCTATCAATTGAGATGAAATATTAAGGACTGACTATAAATACATATCTCTTAGTTCCATTGCACTCTTCTTCCACGATGCCCCCAAGGGAGATATCAGATTAGGTCTATCTAAGTTTTGCTTTGAAATGTCGTTTTGCTATTAAACTACAACAACAACAACAAAAAAGCAGTCTTAGATCATCCTTCCTTTCTTCTGAATCCTTTCATCTCCGTACAGTCAATCACCCTGTCTTCTAGCTTTCAGGTCCTCCCCACCTGTCACTGACTTCTACCATTAGCAAGCCAGACTTCCCTGACGGCGGAGGCCGCCATTCATTCATAGCTCTCTTTACTGATTCAGTAAGCAAATGGATATTGATTCCCTGGGAAGCATAGATAAACAAGGACCCTCAGCATAAGCGGACAGATCTACTGAAGGGTAGATGGTAAGGAGTTTAGAAAAGTGTCATAAATGCTAGACCCGAGAAGCCATTGCTTCTTCCTAACCATCAACCAACAGAGTTAGAAATGGGCATTTGCTTGACTTAATCTCTGAGGGTTTTTTCTTAGTAGTGAAAAATCTGAGCTAATGCATAAAGGCCATTCTCTCCTGATGGCAATTGCTTAGAGCGCACTGTTCATGTATCTGTTTTCTGGGAACTGCGTGAACGGATAATCAAGATCAGAGGGCATAATGCATGGGCTGCTTTGTTGGTGGCGAACAGATGACAGATGAATGATGGAGAGAGGAGTCATGGGTTTGCCCACAGAATCGAATCCCTGTGTTGTGAAATACCAACCTCAGGGACTACAAATGAGAAATTATGACCCCCTCAGGAATAAGCAGCCTTTGTAGAGTGAGCTGATTAAACCACATCAATGATTGTTACATTAATTAAAATCACATAAGTTCCAGGGTGGTGTGCACATATAATCTTAGCACTTGAGAGAATAAAGTGTATGTGTGTGTGTATGTGTGTGTGTGTGTAGGGTGTCATGAATTTAAGAACTCTCTAGGATACATCCTATGACTCTGTTTCAAAATAAAGTGACCCAGGCCAGGCAGTTGTGATGCACACCTTTAATTTCAGCACTCGGGAGGTAGAGGCAGGTGGATGTCTGTAAGTTCGAGGCCAGTCTGGTTTATAAGAGCTAGCTCCAGGAGAGCCAGGGCTGTTACACAGAGATACCGTGTCTTGAAAAGCCAAATAAATAAACAAAAAGGTAAATAAATAAATAAGTAAAGCGACCCCCCAAAAATGTAAGTTAGATAAACACGGTACATGCTAAAATATTTCAATTTGCCATGGCCCCTGTTTTTCTTATGAAAGTCCACAGAGGTAACATATAACCCACACTGTCTCAAACCTAACCTTAACTGTCTAGTTATTTCTCTCTCTGGTGACACACAGCTGCACGTTTTCACGGCAGATATAGAATGAATCAATGTGTATCAGTGATCCCCAAGTCCAAGCAATATTCAACCTCATTTCTCCGAGAGCTTTACCTACCAAAGACCTCCACACTTAGGAACCACAAATCAGCATGTGCATTAAATACAGCCTGTCAGTTCAAGGGTATGTTGACCTCTTCTCCCATTGTACACACAACTACCTAAGCAGCTGTGTGTGCCCACCCCCACTGCTTGCCTGTACTCCTCTCTTTGCTGTGACTGCTTCCTGTAAAATATTGGACAAGGACATTTATCAACCCAAGAGCATACATTTTTTTGGCATATTTGTTCTGATTTTATTGCACTGTTAACTTTGCCTCAGGCTCTCAAAACACTGGAATGCTCAAGAAAGTCAAATTCTTTTTTTTTTTTCGTTTTTCTTTTTGCCTAGACAAGAGAAAATGACTTATTTCCAATACTGGGAGATTGTGTTTTGTATTCCTGAGCTGAAATGTAATTTCAAGTCACAGGGTATTATGGTGACATTGGAGAGGTGAATGAGATGGTGGTTTTCTGTTCAGGTCATTGCCTTGGTCTTACTTCTTGTTGTGGAAATAATTTAACATTTCCACCCCATCTACAATGGTAGCAAAGCCTCTTGAAAAATCTGTGCCAAATGACTTGCTTACAATTAAAAGCATATGTCTAAACTGCAGGCTCAGGAAATATATATCTTACATTTTAGATTTTTCTATATGGCTCTTCTCCAGAGATTCAAATATTAAGACCATAAATTTTCAACAGTTTCAGAATGATATCTGTGGCTGGAAGTAAATGAATGGTCACATTGCTGGAACTTGGCCTTCTCTGATGCCTGGACCATCAGTGTGCAGCCTTCGGTACTTGATGCGTGGCTGGAAGAAAAGTTAGGCTGACATGGAAGCTATGCAATAGCATTTTGGGGACAATATCAGTCTTAGTGTCCATTATGGGTGTCTTAGAGAACACAATTTGATTCTCTCCTTGTTTTTGCCTTTATCTAGATTTGTTTCCTTTTTTCCCCCTTAGTCCAGGTTTAATCGATACTACAGAAGATTAAGAAGCTGATGCCGGGCTACTGGTATACCAGATGATTTGTCCACAAAACAACTCAGACAGTTTCCAGTACAAGGAGTGGGGTGATCTCCCACCACCCTGAAGGGAAAGTATGTCTTGAATCACAGCACACCTCACGTTTAAGGACAATAAGTACAAAAGATGCTCTTTTACAGGCTGCCAGTGCAGTCTGGCATAAAACAACAGCCAGGGCTCACTTCTGTTTGGAGAAAATACTCTTTGCTCTTCTTGACATCAAACTCAACGTTATCACTAGTAGATTTCCAGCCAGCTGGCTATGCTTCACCATGTGTGTCAGTGAATTGGAAGGCTTGGCCTAACTTCAGCATCTAATCTACAGAGCAGTCAGCGGGAAGACCACTTTTAGTGATTCGGTGAAGGATAACTTTGTCATCAATGACAAAGAGGACCCTGAAAGAGAGACCTCCATCTGCCTTTAAGACTCCATAATCCTGAGCAGTGGTTCACTTTCACTCAGGGATGGACGGTCCAAGGGTCCCCATCCTCCTTGTTTCTTGCCTGTATTGATCCGTGCCAGATGACAGACTTGAGAATCCACAGATGAACCCATCACTGGACTGTTGAGTTTCTAAACTTTTTCTGCTTTGTCATGGAAAGCAACGATCTCCATGGGCACACAGAAGGGAAGTCAAGATCACAAAGGAAGGACTTTTCATCAAGGGCGATACCTTTGAGCTGATCGTCTGGCAGCACAGCTGTGGCTTTGAAGTAGGGGCAGGTTGCCCAATTTGGACATTTCTAGGAGACAGCTTGCTATTGGCAGGGCTGATTCACGGGTCTCAGACTAGAATAACTACAGGAAGGTGGGAAGAGGACTCTATGTAGTTTTGTTTTTATTCCCCTAAGTCCTAAGTTCTTATGCATACTAACCATGCCCCCTTCCATTGAGCTACAACACAACACAACTCACAGTTTTAGTGTTTTGCCTTTTTCTTTCTTTCTTTCTTTCTTTCTTTCTTTCTTTCTTTCTTTCTTTCTTTCTTTCTTTCTTTTTTTCCTTCCTTTCTCCCTCCCTCTCTCCTTCTTTCTCTCTCTCATCCTTTCTTTCCTTCTTCCTTCCTTTTCTGACTTTTTTTAGAGATATAGAGTCACTATAGCCAAGCTGGTCTCACTATCTGACCCACACTGATTTCCATTTCATGATCCTCCAGCTTTAACCTCAAGAGTCCTGGGATTACAACAGTGAGCTATAACCAGAGCTATTCAATTTCACACATTAAAAAAAAAGTGTATTCAATCAGTTCCCAAGCACAGAATGAATCCTATGTGGCAACCACTCTGGAATGGCAGGAGCTCTAACAATGATGTCATGAGAAAGCGGAAAAGCCATGATTCCCCCAAAGCCTCTGATAAGCTACTGGAAAACAAATGCATCATTTTTCTTCTCTTTATATATGTAGTTACCACAGGGATTCAGGTATGCGCTTAAATGTAAGGTAAAGTCTAAAGGCTGATTTAAAAAAAAGTAAAGCTTTAAAAGCCACCGAAGAAAGCATAGCTTACTAAGAAAGCAAAAGTGAGAAAATTGTGGGTACTTCAATATGGAGCCATGTAATGAATGGCTTTGAAAGACTTTCCTGTGAGTAGATGTGCAAATTTGAAGGGGGTGGGCAGCTCCTTTCCCTTGGGGACTTGATAGCGCTACCTTTCTGCTGTCCTTTGCAGAGAAATCCTGGAAGGCAGAAGCCCCAGACCTGTGTCTAGAGGGTGCTCTGTGATGTGCATCTGTAGTCGGTGTCTTTGCTGAAGGAACTCCAGGTACAGGAGTGGTCTCTGGTCTGACTCATTCCTAGGCAGGTCTGCTCAAGGTGGGTCTGCCCTGGTTTGGGAGATGGTCCTCAGCAACCATCCACTTGGCTCTAGCCATCACACACAGAGAGCCCGCATTAAACACTTACTGTCTTCACTGTGAACCACTCAGAACCATCCCTCCTTGTAGGGAATTATTTTTCTTGTGCAAGTCATGTAATTTGAGCAGTAAGTCCCATTCTGTAGGACAAAGATGGACTCCTCACTAACCTGAGGGTTACAGTTAGCAGATTTCATTTCCTAGTGGCAAAGGGTCTCGATGCCAGAATCTAGAGTCATCGCCAAATGTTCACAAACTCCCTGACACGTGAAGGAAGACTTCCTGAAGTGTGACGCATGGGTAAGGAGAAACCCAAAGAGAAAGGAGACACAAATGCTGCTTAGTCTGCTTCTTTCTGAGTTCAACACCAAATCCTAACTTGGCAATAATTATGTAAACTTCAATTTTAATTTACTTTTCATATAAATTAGAGCTGACTCATTGTCACTCAAACCTGAGACATTTCCAACTACTGTGGAGATGATCTTCGTCCCAAATGTGGATGAAGTTATAATACTATTTTTGGCCAAGATTCACTGGAGCATATCATTGGTAGCTCACTTTGGGTAGTGCCTATTTTCATACAGCTTTTCTATTTATACCCTCTTCCTTAGACTGTGATCACATGACTATGTGTGACTGCAAAGAAGGATGGACAATATGGTAGCTATTCCGTCCTCCGCTAACTACTGGAGATATCAAGTGGAAATGATATCTAGAGAACTTTGTCATATGCTCGAAGAGAGAGTAGCAAATATCTACTTCCCCCTCAAAAGCCACTAACAGCTATAGCGAAAGGGAAGAATACTGCGCCAAGCCCACAGTAGGATCATTTCAGTGACGCAAGATTCATCAACATGCCAAACCCAGTTTGGTCAGACAGCGGCACTCAGGCGAAAATTGTCATGCTGATTTCAGCAGCAACTTTTCTTTAGATGAGATCTAACGGAATCCAGGTTGCTCTCAAACTCTCTCAGCAGCCAAGGATAATCTTGAACTTCTGATCCTTCTCCATCTAGATGACAAATGCTAGGATTATAGGGATGGACCACCACACCAAATTTATGTGACCCTAGTGACTGAACCCAGAGCTTTGTGTGTGTTAGACAAGCACCCCATCAGCTGTGCCGCATCCCCAGTCCTCGAGCTGCTATTTGAAAAGACAAATGTATAGCAGAACTAGGAACAGTCTCAAATGATCTTAACCTTGAGAACAATCAGCAAGGGAGACCCTTCCAAAAACACACCTGGCGGTGACCGGCTAACAGGTTATAATTGAGCTTCCCATTTTACTTTGTTCTAGAGGTCAATGGCCCTTAGAGGAAAGGGAGAAAATAGTAAAACCAAAAATGTTTCCTTAAGGATTAAGTGAAGCTTTTAATGATACAGTTGTATACATAAAAGCTTCAACAATGACCCCAGCAATCAATCACAAGGATCAATACAAGTTTAGCACAGCTGCTTGATACAAATTATCCAAATGCAGTTAGTACCATGATCAACAATTGGTTAAGGAAAAATTGGTGTCTACGGTATGAAAAAAAACACAAAGTATATAGAAGTAAGTCAGACAGAGATGAAGTATGGATTATTTCTAATTTGTGGTTTGACATTTGGTTCTCTTAATGAGCTCTCTAAATAAACAGAATTCTTTTGCTAAAACAATTAATTAAATTTCCATTTCCCTACCGTAAATGCTTCTCAGTCCTTGTTTATAAAATCCTTTCCTTACTGGTAGCCATGGAAATGTTTTCAATTTTATCTGAAAAAGTTGAGAGCAATTTGCTCTCTTCTCATTAGACCGCGTTTTGAATACTCTCAGTTTATTCGAGATCATGGGCTGTTTTTCCGACGCTTCTCCCACATACTCCTTTCTGGAGTGATTATTCTGGAGATTTCCCCATTATCTTGATCAGGAAAATCGGTCTGCTTCACCCACAAACTGCCGCGGATATTCTCCCCCACTCTGTTTCTGCATCAGTCCCATCCAGCCTTGACAAACCACTTACAAGTTCGCCATCATTTCCAGCTGACGTAGCTGGTAAAGACGGCTAAATCAAAAGAATAAACACTAAGTGCATCTGCTAAAATGATTCTTTTGTCTTCAGAAAACAGAGCCTCAGGGGTGAGTCAGGGTTGAAGGGATACATTTTCCTACAATGTCTACATGCAAAAGAAATAGAACATACGAAGATTGGGAGTCCTCTCGTCCTAACCAGTTACTTAGAATTCACAGGGGAACTGGCAGCAATCTCTCTGGGAAGAGTCTCAAAAGCGGAAGGTGCCTTACATTTCTCCAGAGTTGCAGAGTCGATAGCATGAATATGTATTCCAGAGATTAATAGGATGACTTAAATCTAAGGGACTTTTAGTTCGTCAGAGGCCAGTTGCACCTTGAGAACCTAGAATCCAGTAGCTGCTGAATGCATGAGGCCACAAGCCTCAGCAGTCCCAGTCCTGTGCTGAAGGATTCCTGGAGGGGTGCTGGTCATCAGGACATGGTGAAAGGTTCAAGCATCGAGGTTCTTCCAATGATAGCAAAGGATGTAACAGCAGCAGTGTGGCTATGCTCACCAGCAAGAGCAAAGCCCTGGCAAGTCAGTTCTTCCTGTGGACATAGCTATGTCTGGACTCTGATATGCGACATGCTTTCTGGGGGAGGTTCTCCCCCTCTGTGAGTCCTTTCTGGTGATATCTTTAAAGGCACCATGGTAAGGTGTAGATTCGAGATCCAATCAGATCAACAGTCAAGATCATCATCACAGCAGCCTTTTCTGGGAAAGCAGAAAAAGATTAAGGGTGGACCTTATTAGGCTTTGGCAAGCTCTCCCCGGATTTTCAGTCAGAGTCCTTCCTGTACCATGTACCATAAAATCTGCCAGGCTCTGGTTCACCCCGAAGACAGAGAGCATTTGTCTACTCCCAGTGGGCAGTGGAAATAGCTGCCCTTACACCTCCACTGCCCTTCCTTCCCTCTAAGAAACATCATTTCTCCAAGACACAAATCCATTTCATTTGATAAAGGCCAACTTAACCTCTTCCCTGGAAAAAAATATTTAAAAAAATCAATTCCCTCTACTTTTTCAGGATGTGAGATCGAGCTGTGCTCTCTTTACAAAGTTATTATGTTATGTGGTTCCGTGCTTTGGATTCACGCATGTCTATATAGCCCATGGATGCCTGGTGCCTGCTGAGGCCAGAAAGGGGGTTCAGATCCCCTGTGACTGAAGCTGATATGTGGGTGCTGGGACTCAAACCCAGGTCCCCTGGAAGAGCAGCCAGTGCTCTTAACCACTGAACCATCTCCCCAGCACCTGCAAAATATTCTCTTTTTGGCTCCTGGGAACTTCTTGAATTTGTAATTCTTGGAGGGAATCTTGTTATTTTCTTTATGTGATACAGTCCCACCGGTGGCTCTGGTGCTGGACTTACGGTTTTGTTGTTTGCAGGCAAAGGGATCAGCTTCCCAGAAAGATACCCTAACGTTCTCATCTCAGCCAAAAGAAATGTTTTCTGTGTTTAAATATCATCAATGATTTCCTTTCCTGCTTTATACCCAGGAACTTCAAAAAGGCAGACATGGTCAACATAGCCCAGCAATTCCATCTCTCTGGTTGTCCTTTAGTCCAGCATCTTTGGGTTTTCTCCCCAACTCTAACCTGAAAATGAGTCCAGGTACTTGGTACAGAGCCTTGTGCTGCTCTGTGCAGGCAGACGGGATGCACAAGCCTTGGATGCATCATGATCTTGGAATAAGGGAACAAGAACCACAAAACAGTGAAGGCAGGAAAATGCATTTCTACAGAAAAATGCAGAAGTTGAAGAATAAAAAGGAGATGGGGTAAGAAAGGGACAGGGGAGGGAGAGGAAGAGGGGCAAGGGAAGAAAGTGTAGGAGAGAGAGCGGGAGGGAAGAAAGAAGAGGGAGAGAGAAAGAGATTTCTGTTCTGGAATTACAGCTGGGCTCTTGGCTAAACTTCAAATTCACCACCTGAAGAGTAAAGGTGACCACACTCATAATTAACCTACAATCCAGTGAGATTCTTAATATTAGAAAGTTTTCTCAAATGTGTAAGTTGGCTTCTTCTATTGCAAAGAGAATGTCATGGCATTTAGCATGTTACATACTATTTTAAGTCTAACACTTCTGTTCATATATACACTGTTCAAATAAAACATATTTACTACCAATTCCTAACACTTTAATTAAAAAGTTCATTAAAACATGTTTTAAGATATCTTATATTCAACTATAGTTCTAATTTATTAATTTTTGTGTTTTCAAAAAAACCCAAACCTTTCTTGTGTATACATAGGTATGTAAGCCATGTGTGTGCATGTGTGTGCCACAGGAGGGGTTGTAAATGCTTATGTGTGAAAGCTGTGCATATATGTGTGCCACAGAAGGGGCTGTGTACACACGTGTGTAAGCTGTGTGTGTACATGTCTATGCCGTGGGAGGGGCTGGATATATATATATATGTGTGTAAACTGTGTGTATATGTGTGCTATGGGAGAGGCCGTGTATACCTGTGTGTGTAAATTGTGTGTGTGTGTATGTGTGTGCCAGGGAAGGGCTTGGTGTATACATGTGTGTAAGCTGGGTGTATGTGTGTACCATGGGAGAGGCTGTGTACACCACCTGTGTGTGTAAGCTGTGTGTGCCACGGGAGGAGCTGGATGTCCTTCTCTGCCTTATTGATATTTGTCATTCTTTGTTTTTGTTGTTGTTTTAATTCAGATTTTTTCCAAGTTTTTTCTCTGAGAATTTTCTCTTTTGCTCCCCTATGGAATTGATGTTACTTGTATTTTAGATCATTTGAAATTGTCCCTTGGGATTTGGGTGTTCAGTTATTCCCATCTCCCATCCCCTCATTCCTTCATTCTTTCTCACATTTTAAAAATCGTCCTTTGGGATTCAGTCTGGGTTATTTTTATTGTCCTAACTTTAAGTTCCTTATAAAATTCTGATTTCACTGTTTTTTTTTTTTTACATATTCTCTCTTCCTGCTAAAATTGCCCATCTAATCTTTACAGCATCTACCATTTCCACTGTAGCTGGCAATACATTAATCAGTCCTACTATTTCATTCCTTGTCTGAGGACTCCAAAACCCCTCACATTGTATTTCTATTGTTGTACTCTGCCTTACTACTGTTCTGTTTCCCCTACCTTCTATTGCATGGCATGCATGGTTTGCCCCCTTCTGAGAGCCAGAAATACTGAAATGAAGAGAGTGGAAGGATTTTTTTTTCTTTTTTGGTCTTGAATTTAACTTTCTTTGCTTTAGCTGCACTTTCCCAGCCCCCATGTAATTGAACATAACCAAGACTCTCACTTGGGTTAATTTTAAAGTTTCAGTTTTATGTACATGTCCCAGAGGCCTCACATCTACTGCAATGCCTTGGGTTCAGGGTTTTAGAGCAAAGACTAGTTTTTTTTAATTGATTTTTATTGAGCTCTACATTTTTCTCTGCTCCCCTCCCTGCCTCCCCACTCCCCCCTTCAGCCTTCCCCCAAGGTCCCCATGCTCCCAATTTACTCAGGAGATCTTGTCTTTTTCTACTTCCCATGTAGATTAGATCTATGTAAGTCTCTCTTGGTGTCCTCATTGTTGTCTAAGTTCTCTTGGATTGTGGCTTGTAGACTGGTTTTCTTCGCTTTATGTTTAAAAACTACCTATGAGTGAGTACATGTGATAACTGTCTTTCTGTGTCTGGGTTACCTCACTCAAAATAATGTTTTCTAATTTCATCCATTTTCCTGCAAAATTCAAGATGTCGTTATTTTTTTCTGCTGTGCAGTATTCCATTGTGTAAATGTACCACATTTTTCTTATCCATTATTCTGTTGAGGGGCATTTAGATTGTTTCCAGGTTCTGGCTATGACAAACAACACTGCTATGAACATAGTTGAGCACATGTCCTTGTGGCATGATTGAGCATACTTTGGATATATACCCAAAAGTGATATTACTGGGTCTTGAGGAAGGTTGTTTCCTAATTTTCTGAGAAATCACCACACTGACATCCAAAGGGGCTGTACCAGCTTGCATTCCCACCAGCAATGCAGAAGTGTTCCCTTTTCCCCACAACATCTCCAGCATAAGTTGTCATCAGTGTTTTTGATCTTGGTCATTCTTACAGGTGTAATATAGAATCTCAGAGTTGTTTTGATTTGCATTTCTCTGACGATGTTGAACATTTCCTTAAGTGTTCAACATCTCTGAAGATGTTAAGTGTTATGTTAAGTCTTATATTAAGTGAAAATGTTAAGTGTTCAACAGCTCTGAAGATTTTGAACATTTCCTTAAGTGTCTTTCAGCCATTTTAGATTCCTCTGTTGAGAGTTCTCTGTTTAGGTCTGTACTCCATTTTTTTTATTGGATTATTTGTTCTTTTGATGACTTATTTCTTGAGTTCTTTGTATATTTGGGAGATCAGACCTCTGTCTGATATGGGGTTGGTAAAGATATTTTCCCATTCTGTAGGCTGTTGTTTTGTCTTATTGACCCTGTCCTTTGCTTTACAGTTTCAGGAGGTCCCATTTATTAATTGCTTCTCTCAGTGTTTGGGATGCTGGGGTTATATTTAGGAAGTGGTTTTGCAGACATTAAGAGAGACTAGTTTTATGCTGTTTCTTGTTTGTTTTTCTTATTGCCTTTTCTCAAGATACACTTCACCTTTAGCTTGCAGTATTCTCTCTTGGCTCCTCTGGGAAAGCATCGGCAAGCTGGAGTGTCGCCCCGTCCTTGTAGCAATATCCCATCTTTCCCTGTGCTCAGGATTGTCCTTCTGCGGTGACTGACCTCAGGCAAGGATTGCATCTCATGGGTTCAGCAGCATAGACTTCTCAACCCTCTAGCACAGAAAATCCCACGTGAGTCACCATTAACAAATCTGTACCCATTGTTTGCTTCTGCCTCGCCAGCAGCAGAGTGATTGCCAGCCCCTTCTCCTAGCTGTAACAGATCTCCTCAGTGCCCCAAAGCAGCAGCATTAGTGATGCTTCATCTTTTCTTCCCACTGGAAGGTTTCTAATCTGCAAGGAACATGGGTTCAAGATTCTGGGGGAAGAATTATACCTTTCTCCGAGTGGCAGCTCTTCTTCCATGTCTACACAACGAGAGGCATGATTTTAAAAATAGGCCCTCATCTCTTCTGTCGGAGCCTGATGCGCAGAATGGAGAGCAGGCAGCAAGTCCCTGAAAAGCTCCACATGCCCGAGAACTACGCTATGCTCTGCCACCAGCCCTCAAATGGCGTCCTGCCATGGTAAGCTTCTCTGGCTAATTCTTGCTAGTGCCCCGGAACCATGCATCCTTTGCTGTTCTCTGCAGGTCATATTTCCTATGCAGACTCAGGCTGACTGGTGATCTGTAAGCTCATGTTAAAGTATCAAGCAATACCATTATTTATATAGTTTTTCTTCCCTTCCCTGGATGGTGGTAAATTCTGCGACTATCTCTGAACTCATTATTAATTGGCAGCAACATGAACTGCGACGGATTGATAAATTATGGAGGTCAGAAAAGAAATAAGTGAACAAACTTTAATTTCAGCTGCAACCCCACATGCTATTATCCCTTTGGTTTTTCATACAACCATAGAATAATTTCTATCATTTGTCTTTTGTCATAATAAAACTATGGAATGTAGCTTTTCAGCCTCTAATTTAGAATTCTGAAACTGAAACCCAACAGCTAAATGCATTTTCTAGGTCAAGTAACTGGTAAATACTGCAGCTAGAGGATAAAATCAAGTCTTCCTCATTAGGAAGACATGATGCTTGATCATTAGCCTTGGAGTAGATGATTGGATTTCAAATGGAAAGGCTAAATGTCATCCTGACCCAATCAGGGACCTTTTGTTCTGATGCTATCCTTGACTTTCAACTTCAGCCAAGACATAATTACAATTTTTATTTTTTCAAGAGCTTCCAATTTCCTGGGAAGAAGAAAATTCACCTAAAAATATTTTTTTTTAAAAAAAAATAGTTATGTACTTAAAGAATAGCACAAATGTGGGATGCCTCCTATATTATTGCCCTCACCACCCCCATTTACCACCACAACCACCATCACCCCACCATCACCCCACCACCCCTCCACCCCACCCACTGTCATAACCACCATCACACATCCCAGCATGCTGTCTAGATAAATATTGGCTAAGAATTTGAGGAGACTATAGTAGAGAAAGAAAAGATTCATGATGGCTTATCTCTTCCAAATGAAAGGAAACTCAAATAAATAGTTACACATGGTGGGAGGTGACCCACAGGTGGGGGTAAATTTCAGAGAGGGTGCACTATCACCTGCTGAGGAGTAGAAAGTTGGTGGCTGCTCCTTGCAGAGGGAGATGCTCTGTGGGGAACACAGCCAGGGCAGCACCAAGACTGTCAGGGGAGACACATGGAGGAGAGTTGTGGTACCACAAAGACCACAGCTTTTCTTGAGAATCCTCTCCTCTTCCCTTCTCTTTATCTCATCTCTCTCCTCCCCTTTCCTTCTTCTCTCTTTTTCCAAATCCCACATTTTAAAACCACTATTAAATTACTTCTTGCCTCATGAAGCTAACACAACAGAGACTCAGGTAACTGCATCGAAGAGAACAGAACTTACCACGAAAGCTCGGAAGAAACAACCAGTGAACAAAGCAGCAACCACAGCCTACAACAGAGCAGCATTTCCTTGGAGGAGCAAGGGCCTCAGATTCCCACAGCTTTGGGGATTTCTTCCATGATTATCTAGTCTGTGTATAACTCCATCTTAGCTTCCCCTTCCTGTTTTGACAGAGCTCCAAAGTGAATCAAATATGACATCTTAGCTTTTTCTCAGATCTTTTCTGAGCATGTCAAGATTTCAGCATCCCCCTGGTCCTTATCATTCCTGGTATGGGCTAGAAAATTGTGTTTAAAGGCCCACCTTCCAATGTGAGGGTCTTACAAGCATCTTCAGGAGGATGGGTCATGAGAGTGGAACCTGCAGGAATGGAGTGACAATCTTCATGGAACATGAAGTCTTTGACTGTTCCTGCACACTAGCTCTGCCTTGATCTTGCACTTCCCAGCTACAGTTACTCTGAAAATTACTCTATTACATAAGCCAAGTCATGCCATTTGTGGCATGCGATTCTCTCATCCTGAATCGAGACAGCTCTTCAATAAATGCAGAACTGTTTCCAAGTTTCTAATCCCGTCTACTTCCTTCCTTAGAGTCTAACTGAGGTTTTTAGTCTTTCCTTTGTTAGCTGCGGTAATTATCTGCGGCCTGCAAGGTTTTAACCGGTCTGTATCTTTAGATGCATTTAGCCAAAAGGACTCAAGAGACTGTTCCATCCTCTCTTGTGACCAGCACCAGGGGGATTCCTGTTGGCTAAAAACAGACAGCCACTGTCCTTTACTCAAGATCTCTGTCCATATTGCTCCCGGGACCAGCAGGTTGCACCAGGAAGGTGGGCTGCTGCCCGTATGTCAGTCTCCCAAAATATTACAGCACTGTGGCACAGAAATTCACATGATATTTTTTCTTCATTAAGTACATTCCTTGGTTGTATTTTTAAATTAAGTTCTAGATGTTCCAAAAAAAAGTTGATTGGGTTTTTTTTTCTTTCTTTCTTTTTTCTTGAAGCAAGAAATGCCCCATTTCTAACAGACAACAGCATACAATGATAAAAGCTAAACTGTGGGAGAAATTTGGGGCTGTGAATCACAAAGCAATTTTGTATAATGGAGAAAAAAAAACCCATCACACTGTGATGGAGTACTTATGGCATGGTTTGAATTGTACATCTCCCTAACTTCTTAGTTAGTGTTTCTATTGCTATGAAGAGACACCATGGCCACAGTAACTCTTATAAAGGAAAACATTCAATTGGGGTGGCTGATAGTTCAGAGGTTTAGTCCATTATCATCATGGCAGGACATGGTGGCATGTAGGCAGACATGGTACCGGAGAAGGTGTTGAGAATGCTACATCTTGCATCCAACAGGAAGTCCACTGACTCATTGGGCAGTACCTTGAGTATGTATAAGATCTCAAAGCCCACCTCCATGGTGACACACTCCCTCCAACAAGGCCACAACTACTCCAACAAAGCCATGCCTCCTAAAAGTGCCACCCACTTAGAGTTGAAGGTGGTCAATTATATCCTAACTGCCACACCAGACAAAAAGAACAACAACAGAAATCCTTGTACTCCCAAGTTGTTATCCCTAATTCCCCAGAACAAGGATGTATTTTGAAATGTTGCCATATTAAAAACAAAGCCCCCGTTCCTATGCTTAGAAAGCATCCAAATGTGTAATACTTATCCCATTGCCTGGACTTCAATTACCCCCCATCCACCCATCATGGACCAAAGAGATTTGTTCTCTGTAGAAGTAAAGCAATGAGTCTTGTGCCTGGTAGATATAGACAGATTAGAATGATAGGCAAATATAGAGATGCAGTACTCACCATCTATAATGCTGAGGTGAAGTCAAAGGTTTTGTAGTGTATAATCATCTGAGACTACAGAATCTATGGTTATGAGCATCCATGGATGCCAATGGTGTGAAGTTCTGAAGTTCATTTTCATTATGGAATTTATAATCAGGCAAATTATCAATGAACTATGAAGTCAGAATAAAGCGACTGACTCCGTTCTCACTTCACAGCAGTGTTAATTGCCCTACCTTAAGGTTTGAGGCTCCTCTAGTACAACTACAAAATGAGTATCAAAGCTTCCAATAGAAAGATATGAGTGATTAACAAATTTTGGAGCTCTAAAAGCAGACACAAAAGAGAATCAACTGGGGTTGGAGAGATGGCTTCGCAGTTAAGAGCACTGATTGCTCTTCCAGAACACGGTTTGATTCCCAGCACCCATCTATCTGCTAACAACCATCTGCAACTCCAGTTTCAGGGGGTCTGATGCTATTTTCAGGCTTCCCCACACATTGCAAATACATGGTGCCCAAACATGTAAAAAACTGATACACACACAAAAAAAATCTAACCAAATAAATCTTTTAAAAAAGAATCAAATGACGTTAACATTGGTTGTGTATCCCTGTGAACTGGAAAGGACTTGAAAAAACATACTTTAATTGAACTCTATAATTTCACAGCTATGTAAGTATATTTTTTAAAGATGTTTTTTCTCATTTAATGATGTATAAGTCCATGTCTAAATGTAAGTATGTACCAGTGACTACAGGGGCTAACTGGAAGCTGGCAGAGAGTATCTGACTCTTTGGAAACTGAGTTAGAGGAACTTGTGAGACATCTTGAGGGGTGCTGGGTACTGAACTGCAGTCCTCTGGAAGAGCAGCCAGCATCCTTAGCTGCTTAGCTGACTTTCTATCCCCTGAAATACTGTTTGTATTGTTTCATAAAGTATTGCAAATATAATATTATAAAAATAAAACTAATTCAGTGTATTTTCCAAAGTCTAATGTCACACTGTTAGCCATGGCCAGAAGAGAATTATGTCGAGCCTATTCAAAGCAACTGTCACATGACATGATATGTAATTAAGGTACCATGCATAACGTACTGTTGTACTTGCCTTTCTACCTTATTTATCTCTGGGACCTTGAAAAAGTCATTGTCCCTGCTGTGTTTGAGGTTCCTAGCTCAAGAAAGAGGGAAGTTGGACTGAGAATGAAGGTCAATGGTCCTGTGCTTGCCTAGGTTGTACAAGATCCTGGGTTTGCCAGATTTCAAGTATAAAAAGGTCTTGGGCTGGATCCCCTTCATTGCAAAACAACAGCAAAAGAAAGAGAAGGAAGGGAAAAATTACTCATGCTGAAAGCCTTTCAAAAAACCCTAAGATGGGGCTGGAACAATGGCTCAGTGGTCAAGAACACATACTATTTTCCCAGGGGACCTGAGCTTACTTCCCAGGAGCCATGGGGGCGGTGGTGACACACAACCACCTATAACTCCAATTCCAGGGGATCTGACACTCACTTCTGGTTTTTGTGGGCAACTGCACATATATATGTCATACACCACCAAACACATATACATAAATAAAAATTATATGAATAAGTTTTTAAATTAACCAAGAGCCCCCTCCATGCACTCATAGGTGTGTGGAGTGTGTGTGTGCGTGTACCAATGTATACATAAATACACACATATATATCATATATACATTTATATATTATATTTGTGTGTATATATGTATATATACATATGTAAATGATGTGAAGTTAATAGGTTGTCACTTGTGGGGACATGGAGAAATTTTGAGGGAGAAATAGAGGCTAGATATGATCATATTTCATTACATATGTGTATGAAATTCTCAGAAATAAAATATTTTAAATCCTTAAGATTTTATTAATGTATTTAATAGCTGGTAAAACTTCAAAGCAATGTTATAGGGATGCTTTATTTGGATACTCTTAGAATTTCAGTTCTAATTTTAGGCCCTCACCACAGCCTGCTGTTAAAGCAAACAGAGTCTACAATAGGCTTTCAAGCTGTTTTCTTGTTATGAAGAATTTGATGAAATAGAGTATTAAGAAAAAAATGTACCTTTTACATTTTCCCACTCTCTGTAAAAGGTCACTGTGACCTCTTTCTCCTTTACTTCTTACTGATAGAGTGACCCAGCCTTCCAGGATAGGTATAGCCACACTTCTCAGCAGAGCCAGCCTATCAGTATGTGGCAATTGGGTGGTGGCACTTAGGTAGCAAGGCATTTTCACATCCATAAATCTGCTCCATGGAACCTGCTCCATAGAAGACTTGAGTAAATGCTGGGTTATAGGATCACAAAACCGCAGTGTAAAGTCTGGAGCGATTTGGAAGGAAGAGCTCTTTCCAAATTCCGGCTGCCACACTCCACTAGGGACAGACAAAAAGTTTGTCCTAGGGAGCCTTTGGGACTTCAGCTGCAGATCCCTCCTCCTTGGGGCTGATACAGCTAGGGATGCCTCTGCCTGCTCCCTGTCCCTTCCTCCCCTGCACTTCTCTGAACTAGTCCTTTGTGCCTGCAAGGAAATCAAAGAGGACTTGAAATTGAACTCAGGAATGCTTACTGGCTGGAGTTAGGAATAGGAGAGCCTGGGATTTCAGATGGTTTATATGACCCTTCCTTCCTATCCGACCCTCTACTCTTAATTCAATTAATCTCGAGTTGAAACAGATTTATTTATGCTTTCCAGAACATCCTAGCGGTGTTGTCTTGATTGGGGCCAGTTTCTAAGTGCTTTCTTTCTCTTTGTTTGAAAAGAAACTTGAGACTCTGGTCTCGATTAAAGAGGAAGAAAGTATCACCCTTGTCCAGCATCCCTTCAGCCACCCTGAATCTGAGCCGACTGCATGAGTCATCTTTCCTAGAAACACAACAATGAGATCACCCTGTCTGCTTCCTTCCCACTCTCTTTACAGTTGAATTGGGTTCCTCTGCTCTCATTTTTTTTGCAAAGCTCTGTGCCTGTTAAAATGCCAGAGGTTTGTTATATAATTGGAAGACAGCAAGAAAGAATGCTAGCAGAGATTGGTGTTTTTTTCCCACCCATCTCAATTCTTATCTACAAAACTAAAATTGTGTGAGGGTGATGCATCTCAAGATTGTTTTCTATTCTCCTGTGATGGGAGCTCACCGTGTCCTGTCCAGAGACAGCCACACCTACATTCCGCAACTCCCCATGATGGCATGCATTTGCAGAAAATGAATGCTGCCAGCCATAGCCTCGACTTCTACCATGCTGATCTCCTTTTAAGACCCTTAGTGTGTGACTGGCCACTCTTCACCCCACGACTGGATCCATAGGATACAGTTCGTGTCATTTTAAATGCTTAGCTCTACTGGTTGGTTAATAATGTGGCTTGAAGTTCAAATAAATTTGAATATCTGGTTATGTATTACTGCAAATGGATATTCACTAAGCCCACCATCATATAGAAAATACCTGGGCAAATACATTTTCTAGAAATCACCAGAAAGACTGATATTGTTGTTATACACCCAGAATCTAGGCATTGATTATTTTTAAAAAAGCTATTTTTCAAAATCTCTGATTCTATTGCTGAAAAATGTTATTTAAATCAAGCTAAACATTAATTCATGTGCAATTAAAATATGCAGTTAACATGTACCAACTTTAGCATCAATTATATGCAAACAGAATTGCCTAGGAGAAGAAAGGGGACTAACAGGAAGGGGAGAGGTGGGGAAAAAGAGGAGGGCACTGGTCTACTCAAAGAATGTGCTCAAAGTACAATATGTCCTTGTATGAAAATGCCCCCAAATGAATTTGTACATTATAAAATGTATTTGAATTTTTGTCTACTTTATAATCTGTATAGTTCTGAGATATTAATGTTCAAAGACAACCCTACAAGACCTCCTCAGCTTCCTTTGAAAGAGAAGAAAATGGGTTTCCCATTGAAGCAAAAATAAATTTATGAAACAAACAGATACAAGGAAATTACAAAGAACCTTCCAGAAAATCCGAGGATCCCAAACATTACCCATGCGGCATTCCCATACACAAAGAGGCTTAAAATGACCTTGGGCTACTAGGGATTTCATATGGAAAAGTACTGATAGGTTCCCATTTGGGTTAAGGGGTGCTATCGGGTCAGTGTTTGGACAGATGTTGAAAGCACATACTAAAGAGTTTACAGCTGGAAAGATACAATGCATGTGTGAAGACTCTTGTTCTCCCAGCAGAGTGCATGGCTTGCCGACAGGACTTGTCTGTCATTAGCTGGACCCTGGTCTGAGCAGGTTTGCAATGGAGAATCGTTCCTCAGATTCGAATGTAGAGGATAAAGGTACCTGAGGGTTAGCAGTCTGGAGAAAAATCCAATAAATATGGAAGAATATGTGGAAGGTTCTATGGTGTAAAGCATTTGTATATTCAGAAAGGTTCACATGTAGAGGACCAAATAATCTTACTATTGAAAGATAGCCTGAGAAACTCAGATACTTTCTGCATTTTACAATAAAACAATGTACTTCTATTGCAGTCCTAACCCTGAAACTTATGTATGAACCATCTCTCTCCACTACGTCTCCATGCCACTCTCCACCTAGGCTTTCTTGGTCCTCTTTCTTCCCTTTTCAAGTAGATTTATTTACTTACATGTGTGCATCTGCCTATGCTCTGTGCACCAAGTGCATTGTCTTAGTTAGGGTTTCTACTGCTGTGAAGAGACACCATGACTGTGGCAACTATTATAAAGGAAAGTATTTCATTAGGGATGATTTACAGGCTCAGAGCTTTAGTACGTTTCACCATGGAAGGGACCATGGCAGTACACAGGTAGTGGTATTGAAGGAGAGGTAGCTGAGAGTTCTACATCTGGATCTACAGGCAGCAGGAAGAGTGAGCCACTGGTCCTTGATAACTTGAAACCTCAAAGCCTACCCACAGTGACAGGCTTCTTTCAGCAAGGCCACACCTACTCCCACAAGGCCACACTTCCTAATAGTGCCACTCCCGTGGGCCTATGGAGCCACTTCCATTCAAACCACCACATGCATGCAGGTGCCGTAGAGGCCAAATGGTGTTGAATGCTTGGGAACTGGAGTTATAGGCAGTTGGGAACTACCTGATGTCAGTACTGAGACCAAACTCATAACTTTTGGCAAAAGCAATAATGACTCACAACTACTGAGCCTTTCCCTCTAGTTCCTGTTTCTGCCTTTGAGATTTTTTTCCCTAGATTTTTCTAGTCATGTTTGGGACAACTCTCCATTTGCCCTCCAGCAGTAAGACCTATATGAAAAGTTCTCTGGACACATTTGGGACACATTCTGTTTTGACTTCAAATCTTATTACCTTCCACAGGACGGAAAAGTAGCCATGACTTCCCAATTCTAAAGTAATTGCCATTAACACCTCTGAGATGTTCTCCGAGCTACTTCCGGAATACTTGCTCAGCCTCAATTCACTATTAGCTCATCACTTGTCAAAATGATCTTCACACACCCTGGACAAAGACTCATCCAAACAAGATGTCACCAATTCAAATTCAGCGCTGAGCTCACAGGCCAACTACGGTGGGTGGGTATGAGTCAGCAAAATGGACTTGGACTCCTGCTTAGATTAGGCTGCTGAAATACTCAGCAGTCATTATGTGAGCTGGAAATTCTCCCTTGCCCCCTTGGAGGACTGCTCCTTCTTATCCATATGCTCCAGAGGACAAGCAATCTCAGCAGCACTCGCTACTCTGGCTCCTGGCCTCAGTGAATGAGAGATCTGGAGGAACACTTGATGATGGGAGAGATACGAGGCAGCTCCGACACTTCCCCAGCACTCTTAGTGCCAGTGGCTGGAGAGCCATCTGTCTCCTGCATTCATCACTCCCAAGACATCCTTTCTTTCGTAATTCCAACATCCCAGGGTTTCATACCTTCACCTTCTCCAGGTCAAGTAAATGCCTCCAGATCTTTATAGGCCGTAGAGCTAGATAGATACAAAGGTTATGCCCATGGCTTACTTTAACTCTTCTCGCATATCTGTAATGATGCCATTTGTTAGATACACTTGGTTTCTTCTTCTCAAAGGAGCCTGTAGATATCACAATGGTTAGAAAAGCCCATGAATATCTTAGAGATGAATACATCTCATGTTTTAGGAAATGTGCTTTTTCTGGGACAAATTACCCTTGTTTCTGTTTGTACTACTGCTGCCAACTAGCCCTGAGATGTTGCTTTGGTTTCTTATCCTCCCAGAGAGATTGATCTGGTTTTCGTTATCTGGAAAATGGGGAGAATACTTAGTTTAGCCTCACTGCACAAGTGGAAGAAAATACTTGATTGAGTCACTTGCTGCTTTTTCCTGAATTATCATCACATTAGTTTCCAAAGCATTGTGCAAGTAAATGAAGGTATGAAGTCTTCTCCTGGGAAACCACCATTCCCAACAAGACTGATTTACTTCCCGACATCTCCTGATTTACTCTTTATTTTCTTCTGTCTCCTTCAGACCCCAGAGAGTTCTGTAAGCAACAGTATCTGTCCCCAAATCCTGATCTGGTAGGTCCAATGTCTGCAAAGACAACCCAGGCTGGAGCTGCCTTCTTTGGGAGATAGTTATCCGTTTCCATCTACCCGTGCACGGTGCCCACACGTGAACCCTCTCTTTATACTCACTTTTCCAAGATGTAGTTATTGGGCTTGGACTGTGAGCCTTGTTTAACTTTGAAACGTGCCTGTTTTCAGAGCTTTGTTGGGAAAGCCTTTTCTGGAGGCCTCCGGTTGAGCTACAGAAGGGTTGTTCTTTGAAGACTGCCATTGCCACTGCTCCGCATGCACACCTTCTCTCACGTGTTCAGAAAAGGCAAGGGGAGAAAGTCCAATGACGCTTGACTGAAAATAAGGCAAGCAAAACTGCAAGTTCCAACATGCACCAAAAGCCATTTAACGGATACTCCCAGATGGAAGCCAAATTGGAGTGGATAAGACAAGAACTGCCCTGTCTGGATTCACTCGAATCACTTCAGGCCTCAGGATTCCCAATCAGGCTGACTTTTTTTTCTCATTTGAAAGGATGAAAACAATAATGGGGAGTTTGATGGGCAAGTGACTGTGATCAAGGACATTGGAACCATGTGCAGGGCCACCACACAGGAAAAATCACACAACACAGCTTTTGGACATAGTTTAATAAACTTAAAATTGTTTTGCTTCATAAAGCATGCTTGAATATGCTCTTTTTATTTTCTCCTGTTCAATGTCTGAACAATTGTAACCAACACTCTTAATAGACACTGTTTCTCGATAGTTCTATGGGTTTGCCACAAATAAGAGAACTCAAGAGTCAGAATGCATTAACATCATATATTTCAAACCTGCAATTCTGATTTGTTCAGAATTCATGTGTATCAGCAGGCTGGGTCTGAATGTTCTGTCTCCCTTCAGGAAGCTACACAACATTGTAAAGATGGCAAGAGAGGCAGAAGTCACCACCTACAGAAAACTTTCTCAGACAGGCACTGATGTGTATACCATTCTCATTTAACCCTGAGGGTACTGATGACACAGATGTAATAATACAGCTATTAGAAATTCCATTACCAGATGAGCAAATTCAAG
Source organism: Ondatra zibethicus (assembly GCA_004026605.1). NCBI lineage: Eukaryota > Metazoa > Chordata > Mammalia > Rodentia > Cricetidae > Ondatra > Ondatra zibethicus. Next base: position 46,283 of record PVIU01015563.1, read on the forward strand.
GTCTGGTGTTTGGCTCGTCACCATGATACAGGAGAACGATATTCCCTTTGCTCAAAGACGTTCATAGCCTGATTTTTTTTTTTTTTGTATTCTTGTTTTGTTTTGTTTTTTAGAGACAAGGTTTCTCTGTGTAGTTTTGGAGCCTGTCCTGGAATTCACTCTGTAGACCAGGCTGGCCTTGAACTCACAGAGATCCACCTGCCTCCGCCTCCTGAGTTCTGGGATTAAAGGTGTACACCACCACCGCCTGGCCTGAATCTCAAAGGCTGTAAATATGTTACCTTGAGTATCAAAAGGAGGTTTTGGGTTTTGAACACGTGATGACATTAAGGGTTTTGAATTGGGGAGATTAGATTATCTGAGTCCTTAGGAAAGGGAGACAGGAAGACTAGAGTTGGGATAGTGTGAGATAATGAAACCAGAGGGCACTATCATGACACTCACAGAAGATAGGAAAGCGAAGAGATTTTTGTGCAGCGCCTTCTGGAGGAGCATGGCCCTGGAGATTCTGAGAGTCCATCCTTCGAGGTTTGGACTTCAGGCTGTCACAAGAAGAGAATTTGTGTGTATGTGTGTATTTTGACCGTATTGTAGAGCAACATCAGGAAGCTCATAAGGTAAAGGACTTAGCTGAGACCACAAAGTTAGCTTAGAGATAGAAACAGACAGTGCTAGAATTCTCATTAAGGAAATTATTTCTTCTGGGATCCTTACATCAAAATATTACATACTACTTCTTTCTAAATTTGCTACCATATATCCAACTAATAATAATAATAGTAATGTAAAAATATAATAATAATAATGTCTATTTCACAAAACACTAGAGATAACAAATTCCTAAAACATCTGGTAGGATGAAAATAAAAAAGGAAGTCACAATATTTGTAGCTCCTTCCTTAAAGAGACAGCATGGCCTTCCTCATTTCTTGAGCTGGGCTTCCTTGTGATACCTAGAGGCAGGAGAACATGCAAAGATGACACTGTGTGAATTTCTCATAACTGTGCCATTTATATCTTGAATGAAATTCCTTTTCATCCCCTTGAGCATGTTCAATCTAGTACCTGAAAGCTAAAGGTCATCTGTAGAGAACCAAGAACCCATAGAGTTCTTATCTATCTATCTATCTATCTATCTATCTATCTATCTATCTATCTATCTATCATCTATCTATGTATCTATCTTTCTTTCTATCTATCCATCTATCTATCTATCTATCTATCTATCTATCTATCTATCTATCTATCTATCTATCTATCATCTATCTATCTATCCATCCATTTATCCATCCATCTCTATCTATCTATCTATCTATCTATCTATCTATCTATCTATCTATCATCCATCTATGTATCTATCTTTCTATCATCTATCTATCTATCCATCTATCTATCATCTATGTATGTATGTATGTATGTATGTATCTATCTATCTATCTATGTATCTATCTATCTATCTATCTATCTATCTATCTATCTATCTATCTATCATCTATCTATCTTCTATTGAGGCAGGGTCTCATTCGATAACTCAGGCTTGCCTTGGACCAATGGGTCTCAGCCTTTTAAGTGTGTTACAAGTGTATGAAACATCCTGTTCAACTCACTACAACTAATCCTGTCATAGCTGCCTTACTGCAGACAC
>PVIU01015564.1:0-47348 GCA_004026605.1 Ondatra zibethicus
TTGGAGCAGGGAAGAAGATATCCACATTAAGGGAGCAATTTTAGTGTTGGCAAGAGACTTGGCTCTAGAAGGGATCCCAGGTGTCCATGGGGATGTCCCCAGCTAGGTCCTTGGGCAGCAGAGGAGAGGGTGCCTGAACTAGCCTTGTCCCATAGTCACACTGATGAATATCTTGAATATCACCATAGAACCTTTTTCCGGGGATGGATGGAGATAGAGACAGAGACTCACATCCACATCAGAGCAATGGACTGAGCTCCCAAGGTCCAGTTGAAGAGCAGAAGGAGGGAGAAGATAAGCAAGGAAGTCAGGACTGTGAGGGGTTAGTCCACCCACTGAGACAGTATGCCTGATCTAATGGGAGCTCACCGAATCCAGCTGGACCAGGACTGAATAAGCTTGTGATCAAACCGGAATCTCTGAATGTGGCTGCCAATTGGGGCGGACTGAGAAGCCATTGATAATGGCACTGGGACCTGTCTCTTCTGCATGTATTGGCTTTTTGGGACCCTAGTCTATATGGATGCACACATTCCTAGGCCAGGATGGAGGGGGGAGGGCTTTGGACTTCCCACAGGGCAGGGTACCCTGCCCTCTCTAAAGGATGGAGGAGGAGGGAGGAGAGTTAATAGGGGAGCGGGAGGGGTATGGGAGAAGGGGAGGAAGTGTAAATTTTTGAATGGAAATAAAAAAAGGAAAAAAGAAAGTATTGGTGTGTGTGTGTGTGTCTATGTGTCTATGCGTGTGTTTGATTTTTAGAGACAGGGTTTATCTGTGTAACAGCCCTCACTGTACTAGAACTCACTTTGTAGATCAGACTGGTCAAAAACTCATAGAGATTCACCTGCCTTTGTCCCTCAAATTCTGGGATTAAAGGAGTACACAAACACTCCCAGGTTCTGAATAGGTAGTTTAAATGGAGATATACTGATCAGGGAAACAATGGATAATGCCTCCCCAAGACTGCCTAATAAAAGTAGGTACCTAATAAATTATAATACCTGACATGGGAAATAATTTTTAAGTTGTTGGCCAATGAATCCTAATAGACTCCCAAGAATATATATATACTCTTGCCATTGTCCTTGGTTGCTGTGCAAAACCTGAAGATTAGGCCCTATTGATTATATTGTACATTTCAGACACAGGAGTTAGAGAAAGCCAACTGAAAATTGCCTTCAAGCTTTATCTCGAAAGACTAGCTCTCATAATATCAGAAAGTGTTATGATGCCTGTCAAGAAAGAAAATCAATGAATAATTCTACATAGTTTTACATCTATGAACCCTCAGTAATGATTCCAACAAATCATACTCATTGGTGAAAGAATAACAATTTTATCTTGAAAATATTTAACAGCTGTCTAATTTGACTCAAAAGGAGGGAATTCAGGCTCAGTATACTAACTGTTGCCAATTAATAGAAAATGGAGGGAAACAGGACCCTAGGAGAAATTCTAATTTTGATATTTTCCTAAATAATATAATTCCTAACTTTATTCTTTAATATTAATTATGATGCCTAATGATGAGTATAGCTCTTAACCTTCATAGAAAATGCTTCTTTTTTTAAGATATGGTGATTAATAAAGAGTTCCACAATGGCCAAATTCAGGTAATAAGAGACTGTGCATTGTCCAGCCACAGCTAAAACACCAACAGTAAAACCTCTATATTTGTAGCTCAATAGCTCAATAAAATTACAGAAAAGGATGGTGGAAAAGTCTAAGAGCCAAAGGACCAGTATCCTCTACTGTGAGACAGTATCTTCAAGACATGGCAGGGAAACTAGACTCAGGAAATATCATCAATATAATTGGCTAAACAAGTTCCATACAATGACACCATTTGACATGCCAGTGGGGTTTGGAAAGCTTCTTAAGGTCTGATTCCTATAAAAATCTATTGGCAATGACTACAGAGAGAGGAATAATCATCTTTTTATATGTATGAGCCCTTTGATAGGTAATACAGTTCCATATTTTCAACCCTAAGCATATTGTTTTAGTTAAGGTTTTGTTGTTATGAAGAAACACCATGACCACAAAAACTCTTATAAAAGAAAACATTTAACTGAGTCTGGCTTACAGTTGAGAAGTATATTGCATCATCATCATTGTGGGAAGATGGTGGCATGCAGATAGACATGGTGCTGGAGAAGGTCAACCATTCAGTTCCAAATAAACACACACATACAGAGGCTTGTATTAATTATAAACTGTTTGACCTATTTCATCTGGTGACTGTGTCTCTGCCTTTCCTCTTCCCAGAATTCTCCTACTCTGGTTGCCCCTCCAATACTTCCTGCCTGGCTACTGGCCAATCAGCAATTTTTTAAAACCAATACCAGTGATAAATATTCACAGTTTTCAAGATATTATTCCACAGTATTGCCCCCCCTTTCTTTTCTTTTCAAAAGGGTATCCTGAATCTAATCTACTTTGCTTAGTTTTTTTAACCATTATCCATAACAACTGGTAATCAGTACACTAAGCCAAGATAAACATCCATAATCCATTTGTTGGGGGATGTGTGCATAGTTTTTTTTTATTCTACTTCCTGTTGCTTGGTGGTGTGGATAATCCTATGGTAACCCAAAGAAAATTTAGGATGAAGGTCAAGTCCTGACTGGAGCATTCTGTGAGCCTGGATCATCTCAGGCAGCAGTCTTGAAGCTTTTCTGGATGTAGAACTCAATACAAACTGTAACAGATGTGCTCTGTAATGTTTGATCATCTGGGCCATCTGTTCCCATTAGAGATTTTTCAGGGGGGCTCCCTCAATCAAACCTTATTTTTCTTAACCAGGAATAAATCTACACCCTCTCATTTCCTGTGGAGTCAAGAGCAAAACCTCTTCTCCAAAGTAACGTATATTTTGACTTAAATTTTAAAGTCAAGGAATTTTCAAAATATATATGTTTGATTAATCTGTCAGCATTTATATTCAAATGTCTTTTAGCAGCTGTTGCTCCTTCCTCAACAGTCAAACAATTCAAAGATAACATAATAACAATAACATACAGTGTCCAGATACTCTGTGTTTTCCATCCATGTGTTTCTTTTTTTACTTTATTTCTTTTATTTTTATTTTTTAATTATTGGGTTTTTTTCAAGACTGGTTTTCTCTGTGTATCTTTGGCTGTCTTGTTAACTCACTCTAGACCAGGCTTGCCTTGAACTCACAGAGATCTGCCTGTCTATGCCTCCCAGGTGCTGAGATTAAAGGTGTGTGCCACCACACTTGACTACTCTATTTCTTTTCTTTAAGGACTTTCTCTATGTTTTTCTTTTTCTCTCTCAAGCCTATGTATATTTGTAAACACACTGTAAACCATTACAGGATTTTTTTTTTCATCTGAATCTGTTTTTGCTGTATATCTCTGTAGCCTTTAAACTGCCAAGCAGTATTGATAGAATCAAAACTCCAGCTTTGGTGGCTGGCTCCACCCCATTCAATAGGTCTTTGAGAGTCTAGCATCATGGTGGAGGTAATGGTGGGAGCCGTGTTTATTGCCACAACTCTGTGGAGCTTCAAGGTCCATTTTACCACCAAGAAGCCTGTTGCTAGATGCTCATAAGCACCACTTAAGTGTTTGGTGAGAGAGCCTCTTAAAAGAGTTGAAAAGTTTTTGTAACTAACACTAAGTCAGGAAGCCTCTGCTTGCCTCTAGCACACAGAGCCTGCCAGAAAAAAATACAGTTAACAGGAAATTGTGCTTGACTCTGTTCGCTGCTTATAATCCTTTTTTCAAAGCTTCCTCAGGTTTTATAAGGAAATTCTTGCCAAACATCTGGCCACAATTTGTAGATATAAGTTTCTGTCCCACCTGGTCCCACAGCTGTTCAGTTCCAAAGAAACACACAAAGGCTTATATTAACTATAAACTGTTTAGCCTATTGCTTAGGCTTATTACTAACTAGCTCTTACAACTTAAATTAACCCATAATTCTTATCCATGTTTAGCCATGTGGCTTGGTACCATTTCTCAGTAAGGCATCTTTATCATGTTTCCTCTGCTTCTAGCTGGTGACTGCGTCTCTGCCTTTCCTCTTACCAGTATTCTCCTACTCTGCATGCCCCACCTATACTTCCTGAGAGCTACTGACTAATCAGTGTTTTAATAAACAAATGTCACTGACAAATCTTCACAGTGTACAATAGCATTCTCTTACAGCAAGGGAGTTGAATTTTATACAAGTTTTCTTTAGTATAAACTTGGATTTTCTTTATTTATTTAGATGATTGTTGTTTGTACTATAAATAGTAGAATAAAAACAATAGACTCAGGTGTGCAAAATCTTTCACTTTAATGAAATTATGAGGTAAATGTTTATAGTAACAGACAAGGTGGCACTATGTGTTTTGGTTTGTTACAATGACAGGTGTTTGGAAAGCAAAGAGGGTCCATATCAAAGGTGAGACAGACAAAATGCACATTTAAGTCGACTACAAATAAATATTTCTAAGAAAATGAAATGAAATGAAATAAGAAGGTACTTAACTGAATAAGCAAATATAAGTTTAGAAGTACATCTTTTCTCTCCCATGGACATTCCTTCTAAAACTCTCAGGAATAGTGTCCTTTCCAAGTTGTTTGAGTCAAAGATCAACCCTGCTTAAGCCAAAGATGATCTCAAAGGAGGAATATATAATAAAAATAATGTTTATAATAGAATAAAATGCTACTATGCTCACAGTTTCTACATTCACATATACAGCTATTCTGTTCATTTATTGAAATTTTGCAAAATATTTTGAGCATTTAACTAGAAGCATATATCAGATATGCTTAAATTCAGATATTTATTTCTACTTAAACTCAAATCTGACCCTGGCTTGTCTGATGTAAGGTGATTTCTTCTTCCACAGATATATTTATTTTACAAACCAATATTTTCTCCTTTATGTTTAATGATCCAATATGTAAAGAATTCACAATTTCTTCATATATCTATAAATACATAGACTACTTCTATAACTTTGCTAAATCATGAATAGTAATAATTGGAGATTAACATAATAAAAGCACATTAAGTACATATATGGCAATATCATAATAAAATTCATTATTTTGTTGTATTGATATATATTAATAACAAATTCAAGGGCCACCAAACAGTTTGATCTTCTTTTTCTTTGTTTGACTAATATAGTTTCCTTCTCTTTTCAACATAGACTATGATAATCCTCCCATACATAATCCTAAAGAATATCCAGCTTGTTGTTTATATTCACAAAGTTGTAATATGCCAAAGTTAATAGATGAAACAATTAGTAAACATATCTCTACAAAAATGATTAAAATTGACTAGAATGTACTGTGATAGTCTGCTAAATGAAATTATAAATTGAAGAAGATATCACAATATAGAAATTTTTTTAATTCTCATGGATTACTAGGATTAACATAGTAAAAATAACCATCCTACCAAAAGCTATATACATATTCAATTCAATCCCAATCAAAACTCCAATGAAAGTAATCACAGATATTGAAAGGACAATTTTTAACTTTATTTGGAAACACAAAAAATCCAACATACCTAAAACATTCCTGAAAAGTAAAGGAACAGCTGGAGATATCATAACACCAACTTCAAACTGTACTACAGAACTATTGTAATACAAATAGTGTGATATTTGCACTAAACATATTTGTTGATCAATGGAATCAAATTAAAGACATAGACATAAATCTATATACCTGTGGAAACCTAATTTTTGGTGAATAAGTCAGAAATATGCACTAGAAAAAAAGACAGGATCCTCAACAAATTGTTCTGGTCAAACGAGATGACTTCAATTAGAAGAATCCACATAATTACTGTTCATAAAACTCAAGTCCAAATAGATCAAAGATCTCAAGATAAAACCAGATATACTGGACCTGATAGAAGAGAGGGTAGAGAATAGCTTTAGACTCATTGTCATTGGAAATGATTTTGTCAACACAACACTATTAGCATAGGCACTTAGTACAGCAATTAATAAATAGGACCCCATAAAACTGAAAATCTTCTGGATAACAAAAAAAAAAACAATGTAGCAGCCTACAAAATGGCACAAGATTTATACCAACTTCACTTCTGATGGTGGACTAATCTCCAAACTACATAAAAATTTCAAAAAATTTATATATCAAAAAAACAAATAACCCATTTAAAATGGATTATCAATCTAAACAGTGAATTCTCAAGAGAGGAAAATCAAATGACCGAGAACCACTATGTTAAACAAATGTACTTAGGCATCAATGAAATACAAATCAAATGTACTTTGAGATATCATCTTACATCTGTCAGAGTACAGCTCATGCTGCTGAGGATGTGGAGTGAGGTAAAACAGTCCTCAATTGCTAGACTGAGTGTGCACTATTACAGTCACTGTAATACTCAGTGGGGCAGTTCCTCGGCAAGATGGGAACCTATGTACAAAGGTTACTTAATGCTGTCACAAAGTCATTAATTCAATTGCTTCTGCTGTATTCATAATAGTCATAAATTGGAAATGACCTAGATGTCCCTACAAAATAAAGAAAGAAAATGTGGTACATTTTACAAAATAAAATATTACTCAGCAGTTAAAAGGTATGAAATTTGTTGGTGATTGGATGAAACTAGAAAAAAATATTATCCTGAGTGAAGTAACCCAAACCCAGAAAAACAAGTATTGTACATAATTGTCTTATGTGTACATATGAACTGTGAGACAATGGTAAGCACACTACTGTCAGTAGAATCACAGAAGTCAAATAGAAACTAAGGGGGTAGGACTGTAAAGGGATAGATAGATCTTCCTAAGAATAGGAAATAGAATAGATTGTTATAATTGATTGTGAGAATTTGAAGGGAAGTAAGGAGAAAAGAGAAGAGTACAAAGAGGGCAGAGAGACAGAGAGGGATAGCCTAAATCGAGGGGCATATGAAGCGTAGCATGGAAATGCAATACAGTAGAGACTTCTATGTATGCATACAGGAAGGTGATCCACATAAAATTTACAAATAATGGATATAAAACCCCAACTGCCCATCCCTTATTACCAAACACGGCCTTGAGTACCAGGATAGGGTTATATGTAATGAGATATTGGCCAAAGCAGTCCCATGAAAAACCCAAATATCCTATGTTATTTCCGCTGCTAGAATTTGCTTTGCACAAACTGACAGCAAGGCCCCATTGCTAAAGACCACACCTAAATAATTCACTTAACATGGGAAAATCAAGTTCATGTCTTCATAGTGCATCCACCCCTGTTATTATAACATCTTGTGTACAGAAGTTACTCTTCACTCTGCAAAGGGAGAAAAACAACAACCCATCCAGAAACCCTATGATTTGCATTCATGAAGATTTACATTGTGTCCTGACTACAATATGTGCTAGAGGAATGGAGGTGCAATGCTTTTTGAACAAATCATAACATACCACATTATATTATATATTATTATCCTTAGAAGCCTGCTCATTAACTACTGAAAGACAGGGAAGGGGTGGATTCACATGGGAGGGTGTGTGGGGAGAACGTGAGGGGAGTACTAGTAGGGGAAACTGTAATCATGGTAAGTTATGTGAGAAAAAATATATATTTTAATAATAGAATAAAAGAGAACTATTTCTGAATTTAAAAGTCCTTTGCATGGGGTTGAGACAACCAGACAGATCTGTAAAGCTCGTGGTAGGAAGAAACATAAGAATAATAATAATGGAGCAACAGTGATTACTAGTTTAATGAAGGCAATGATGGAACATATTATCTGAAAATCTCCAACTGAATGCATGTGAAGAGAATAGCAACAGTACAGAATTTTTTAAATCAATAAATATTTGTAATCAATAAATTACAAACAAAATACCTACATTATTTTATTGTTTTTATTTTTTGTTTTCTCTTTACTTGAAATAGGGCTTCTCTGTGTATCCCTGGTTGTCCTAGACAAGACTGTTTCTGTAGACACGTCGGTCTTAAAATTCAGGTATCCACCTGCCAGTTCCTCCCAAGTGCTGGAATTAACAGTGTGTGTCATCACAGCTCTGTGAATATAATTATATTCTTAAACACAGTTTTTTTCTTTTGATATGCTGCCATTTTTAGTTGTGTGTTTTGTATTGTTTCTAACACGAGGTTTCAAATATACTCATAGTAGCCATTGTGTTCTTCTTACTTCTGTAAGAAATTTACATTGTTGAAGAGAAAACTGGCCTTCTTATGGTTTCTCATGGTTCTTCTCTAAAAGCTGGTAATCCAACAAAAGAAGTTTTTCATGTGGCCAAGAGGAGAGAAAATCAAAACCAACTTATACAACAAGCTAAGCCTATAATATTTTCTTCATCTCTGAAAATCTTTTACTATGACTATTTTCTATGTTTTTAAAATGAAACAGAATTACGTTTCTTTATCTTCTTCCAAAGCTCACTTCCCCTTCCAGGTAACCTCTTTTGATGCTCTCCCATATCCAACATTTCTCATTAATAGACTCTTTCACAAACACATACATATTTATATGAATATGATACATATATGTATATGAAAAAGAGGCTTTATATATGTATATATATATTTGTGTGTTTGTATATGCACAATACATAAAAGCAACCTGTTGAGTCTGTTTTAATTGTTCGTGTATTTATGGTTTCAAGGTTGATCAATTTGCCGTAAAGGACCAGTAACGACCAATCTGTGAGAGAGGCTAATTGTACTTCCAGAACATGCTATTTTGCCTGGAGTTCTTTGTCTATGGTTGTAACACCTTCTACATTAACATGTCCATTGATATTGTTGTTGTTTTTGGTCTTGTTTATGCAGTCACATTGCCATTTCTGGGCAGACTGTTTCGTAGAAACTTTCTGGTATTCCCACTCCTACAGTCTTTCTGCCTCCTTTCCATATTGTTTTAAACATATAAATGAAAGAGCTTTGATGTACATATATCCATTTGGGCCAGGATCCTCGGGATTTGTTGATCTCTACCTTGTTCCCAGTTGTGGTTTTCTGTAGTTATCCTATTATCTGTAAAGAAAGACTTTTTGATGGGCAATGTTTACAATATTAATATGTAGTTATAAGGATAAGATTTAAAATAGCAAAGATTTATGCTAGTTTATAAAAGTGGCAGAGGTAGATTCTATTCTAAGGTCTATGATTTAATAGTTTCATGTACCTAGCAAGGTTTGGAATTACCAGGCATGATTTTCCACCTGTCTAGTGAACCTTACGTCCAATAAGGCAATGAACAACACTGATTTCACTTTCATGTATAGCTAGCCGTGCTGATCATTGCAATGGTTCACGGTTTTGGAGCTGGATATGTTCTTTTAATAGTGACCACCCAACCCTAACTATGCACAATATGTTCTGCAATTATGGTGATTAGAGAGGAGAAAAGAGGCTTCCATGTAAGATCTGGTTTGAATCATCCGAGTTATGTGTCCTATTTGGGACATGTGTTTCACAGTAAGGGCCCTGCCTTAACCTCTGGTAGGCATCTGAGAAATGCATTGGTAATCTACGTAGTTTTGGTAGTCACTTGAAATCCGCTTTCCACCAATTCTAAACAGAGTTTCTCCTACCTGGTTCTGGAACTTTTTGGTAATCTGTGGTTCTTGTGGGGAACATTGTTATCAGGTATCTTAACTTCTTTAAGGTGTGTGTGTGTGTGAATAAACATATACATGTATTGTGTATATTTTCTGATAAGTATAAATAATATGGTTCCTTGAACCTCTATAAAACAGCCTTCATGATGTTTCTCCCTCACAACTCCTTTTCCTTTTGTATTGACTTCCCTCCTTCCTTCCTAGACTGATTTCCTTTCCTGTTAACACATTTTACTATTCATATCACCTAGAAGCAGAAATAAAAAATTGCTAAGAATTATCTCAAAATTGTTGCTCTTTCTTAGCAATAGATAAATGCAAATTAAAACAACTTTGAGATTCCCTCTCACTCTAGTTAGAATACCTGAGATCAACAAACAAGTGACACCAAAATGCTGCAAGGTTGTGGGGAAAATGGAACCCTAGTTTATTATTTGAAGAAATAAAAATTTTTGTAATCCTGCTGCTGATCAGTATGGAAATTCATCAATAATCTAAAACTAAATCAAACATATAAGCCAGCTCAACTGCTCCTCACCCAAAGGACACAATATGCTAAATGACAGATAATTACTCTAAAAATGTTCATTGTCACCCTATTCATATTAATAATATGAATAGGAAATGCTAATGACCTAATTGTCCTTCATCAGATGAACTGGTGATGAGAATGTGATATCTACACACTATGAAATACAGTTCAGCTGTAAAGAAAAATGGAATCATGAATTTTCATGATAAATGGATGAACTTAGGAAGATTACATTGAGTGAGAAAACCAAGAACCAGAGAAGTAAATGCCACATGTTCTCTCTTATGTGTAATTCCTAGCTCTAAATTCGATGTGAATATACAGCATAGAATAACCACAAAAAACCAGAAAAGTATAAAAGGACCAGAATTGGGCAGACTTTAGGAACAGAATAGCATGACACAGGTTATGTGACATCTCTTAAAAAATCTTTCTTGTTAACATGGAAAGCACATATTTGTACATGGTTGTAGTCAAACAATATCTGTGTCATTCAAAAATAAGAGCAATACAATGTGTAAATATATGCCTATCTATCTATATTAATTTATCTATCTACCTACCTACCTATTTATCATCTATCTATCTCTTGATGCACAATTAATAAAAGCTCAGGGAGAGAAGTTGGGGTTCAGCTTGAAGACCTCAAAAGCAAAGAAGCCAGCCACTGGCTCTTTCCTCAGTCTGAAAATGGTGATCCTGCCTCCAGGAATTTCAGAATGGGACTGCACCTGAGAGTGATCCTTCTCATTTTATAATCCTCTCTTGGACTGTAATTAAAGGTGTGTAGCATTACCAAGTGGTTTTTAAGACAAGTTAGTGTGTCTCCTGGGGTTAAAGGTGTGTGTTATTGATGCCTGATCTATAAGGCTAGCCAGTGTGTCTGTTTTACTTTACTGATCCCCAGGCAAGTTTTATTTATTAAAATACAAGTAAATGCCACTACAATCTATCTTCTAGTTAAAATACTCATCTAACTTCTATCTGAAAACAAAAGTTTAAGCAGAAGCAAAATTATGTGCCTAGTAGATGATGAGGTTTGGAGGCTAGTAGCTGAGGAAGAAATTATACAAATGATTGGGATAAATTCAAGAAATAGGAGGTGACCATTAATTCCCTGGTTCTGTGTTTCTAAAAGGTTAATTCTCATCATAAAATCACTTTCAGTTATTAATAATTTCCATAGACCAAATTTTCTTGAGATGTTTTCTTTTTTATGACCTGAATATTTTGTTTGAATTCTGGCTGAGAGGTTCTGGGTATGATTCATATCAAACTTTTATTAAATATAATTTTTATGACTGGGATACTCATAAAGAGCCTATACACTTTAAAATTTATACAGTTTTTGATAGGTTCATATATGTATATAATACATTTGATCATATCCACCCCTAACTTTCTCTGAACATATTTCCTTCCAATTTCATGTCTACTTCTTTTTATTATTATATTCTTAGTTGTTTCCTCATTATGCATGAGTGTAGGGCTGTCCAATGCAGCATGTTGAACCTACCAAGAGACCACAACCCTGAAGAAGACTGACTCTTTCAACCCTTGTACCAATAGCCCTCCCATAACACCTTCACTAGAAGTAGGGCCTCATTCTTTTCCACTACTACTTTCTCATCACTCACCTAAACCAAAGAACAATTAGAAGTGATTACTATTTCTACTATGTGTAAGTTCACTGTATTGACTACTGCTATGGCAAGTAATCCCGTGTATTTAAGAAAAGTCAAACAAATAATCTACTTAGGGATTATATTGATTCAAACAATATTGAAGTTGCAGGGCAACTGACTGGCCAGAAAGTCTGAAAGAGACAATAACAAGCAAGGAATTGCCTCTGGAGAGATAATCTAAGCTGCTTTTTGTTACAATGATAGAACATTGACCAAACCAAACTTATGGAAGGAAATTATTTACTTGACAAATAGTTTACAGTCCACCATGGAGGGAAGCCAAGGCAGCAACTCAAGACAGGTCTCTACAGGTAGGCACGAAAGGAAGGAGGATGAAGGAATACTGATTACTGGTTTGCAGCCAGTCTGACTTTCAGTTGCTTTTCTTATACAACCCAGGAATGCCTGACAAGAGATAGCACCACCCATCATGGTCTAAACCCTTTTTCCTCCATAATTTATTAATCAAGAAAGTTCTCCTATTGATTTATCAATCAAGAAAGTTCTCCCACAGGCCAATCTGATTGAAGAAATTTCTAAATAGAGGTTCTCTCTTCCTCAGTGTCTCTGGTTTGTGTTAACCTCTTCAAGTTGAGACACACGAAAGGGTTGCATTTGTTGGGAAAATATAATTGAAGATAAAATGCCCTTTCATCAAAGAAAATCTATTCATAAATATAGAAGAGAAAAGAAAAAACAATCAGAGTGAATAACCATTTTTTAATCTGCATCACAGGCAATCTGCCAACACATCCTAAAGACAAAAATCTCAGCTTTCCTAAAACTAAGCCATTATATCCACGTTCTGATCATAAACACTAGCAGGATCTCAAGCAGGAGGACTTGGCAATGCCATTTGTTACACAGAATCCACTCTAAATTCATTTGATAGTTTGGATGAACATCTGTGATAATTAACTTTGTACAAAGGAAAAATGAACATCATATTTTATTATGGGAGGTATCATCTCGGTTTCAGAAAGAAACGCTCCCGAGTTAGACTCCCACCTCACACAGAAACTTAATGTTTGGAGGTCCTTCTTCTGTCATCATTCTATTTCAAAAAGCAGATAAAAATCCTGTATCATAGTTTGCTTGTCTTTGATGTCATAAACACTAAGACTAAAAGCAAGGTGGGAATGAAAAGGTTTGTTTTATCTTACACTTTATAGTACATTGTCAATGGAAATCAGGGCAGGAACTGGAACAGAGGAAATGAAGGAGCACTGCTTATTGGCTTGTTTATCTGTGTTGCTCAGATACTTTTATTATATAGCCCAAGATTATCTGCATTGAGAATGTATCCTACACAGTTGGCTGGACCCTTCTATGTCAAACAGCAATTAAGAAAATGACAGCACAGATGGGTACACATACAGAACTAATGCAGACATTCCTTGCTTGTTTTTCTTCTTCCAAGGTAACTCTAGACTGCATCTAATTGGAGAAAACAAACCATCAGAACATTCTTAACACTTTTATTAATCATTTACCTTTTTCACAAAGATGTTTTATATATAGATTTTATTTGGAGGTGGTAGGATTTGGTAGTATATTGATAGCTACATGGTAGAGTGTATGGTCACAGGCTGAATTCTAACTCCCAATATGGTGGAGCCACCAAAATATATGTGTTTTTTGAAAAATGGAAGGGGTTTATTGACTCGGAAACAGTGTGTGCAATTAAGACCCTTTCTTAATGATTATATCTTTATATTTCCTGGACAAGATACAATCAATTCGGTAAGAATGGTTATTTAATTGTCAAATGTCAAGGAAGTGCAGCCTTCCTTTTGCTGACTATGGAGTGTGAGCTCTGGGGTCCTAGCTCCTGATAGGCCTTCCTTCCAAATAAATCTTACTAGGAAGTTGTAAGGAGACAGGGGAGTTTCTCAATCTCTCTCACATTGCAGTCTCAGAAAAGAAACTACTTAAGATGAATGTAAAACTCCCCTGGAAGGGCTCTCCTATTATCATGTCAAAATAGAAGCCTTAATCTATGGTCAGAATGTGAAAATAAACAAGCATACTAACAATCAATACTTGTTGGCTTTTGCAGGACTGTTACACTCCCTGGACATGGGTATTGCAACAGAGAATAAAAGAAAAGGCTGAACTGAATTCAGAAACCTCCTCACAGGTAACCCTGAGAGAGCCCTAGGCTCTAGATTCAGGAACACAGTGAATGATCAAGACAGAGACTGTCTACCTAGACCATCTACTAACATCTCTTGAATTAATGTATAATCCTATACCCATACTGTTCAGAGTCTCATCAGAAAGTAGAATGTGAAGTTGAGGCAGAGTATACAGTACTTGTTAAGGATGGAGACTTGCAGTAGATAAGGCTCTCACACACAGGAGCCATTACAGGAATTTATGTCTGTGAGGCCCTGGGATTACCAATACAACATCAAACCACAGACACAACCCACATTCTAGTCACAGTAACGCAGCCTGGTACTTAGATCAAGCAGATCTAAGAAAGACATGTCTATTGCAAGGCATAAACTATATTTACTGCAGTCTCTGTGGCCCTACACAAGAGGCTTTGCTCTCAATAAAACACTACATATATTAAGAGACGAGTAAAGGACACATTCCAGAAAGACAAAGAAATTATCAGAAACGAACTCATTTGAAATAGGTATTAGAAGAGTTAAACAGGTAATTTAGAAAAACTATTATTTATATATTAAAGTTTCAGATAAAAAAGAAGCTTGAGAACAATTTGATTCCTCAAGAAGAGATTTGGAAGCTTTAAAAAACACTAATAAAAGGGAAACAATAAGAATGCAAAACAACAATGTCAACAATAACAAGTAGGAAATAAAATGCCTCCAGTGAATTTACTAGCCTAAGACATAGCTAAGCAAGAACCAGTGAGCATAGAGATAGGTTTAATTTGATTAGATTGAAAAACAGAAAATAAACTGAATGAAAGACATGAACACTTTAATCTTGAGGGATAGTAGTGAGGCATCCAACATAAGTGTCAGGCAAACCTGAAGATGAAAAGAAAAAAAATAAGGCTGGAGAAGTATCTGATAAAATGCCGAATAGCAGTGTGCTCGATCAGAACTCTTCATATGACAAATAACAAATATCTAATCAGTTAGATAATAAACTATATGCTAAACACATAGCTATATCCAAATTGCTAAAAAGTAAAAAATGACAAAATGTAGGATCACTATTCATTTAATTTTTCAATAAGATGATAAGGATACATTTAGCCATCTTTCCTCATTATACTGTCAAAAAAAAAACTCTTGAGAGTATTTTTAAATAGGAATCCCCCAAAACAAAATAATGAAAAGCTCAACAAATCAAGTGCACCAGTATTCACATATTTCATTTTTCATAGAAATATTTGCTACTAAAAATCAGTGCTTGAAACAATGACAACACAGAGCACAGTAAATCACACTGCGATTAACAAAGAGCTGAGTATACCACTGGTGAATGAATTCTAACCATACTCTCATTGTGTTTCCTGAAATAAAAGCTAATCTTGAGCAGCATGTAAAGGAATTGATAGACAAGAACACATAAAACAAAGCTACTTAAAAGAACTTATTCAGTGCTTCATATAATTTAATATATATTTTAAACATTAAACCTTTTGGTACCTACTATATCTATGCCATTTCTATACCATTTTATTTATTTGCATTACATATATAGATAGTATGAAATTAAATACCTTAAGTGACACTTTTATTACATTCATTATGATTTAATAGGATATTTAAATCATCTCTTTGCTTTTCTGGGTAATATGCTTAGAGGTCAGTGTATCATGGGAAAAACACACAGGCATTGCTTTTACTTTAAACGTCTATATAATTTCCATTATGACCACTATTGTCATCCTATGTTGCACTTTTAAATAAAATTAAGAAAGGATCATAAAGTTTATGTTTTTCTCTCAGGACACGGAAGCAATAAACTTCAAACTGCAAATTAATAGAAAAAATTTCTGTTTGTTGAATTTTTAACACACAGAAATACACAAACACACATGCACACCCACACATGCGTGCATACACATACACACACACACACACACACACACACACACACTGCCTTGCTTTTCTATGGCTGTTTGTTGATGGCCATTCTGACTATAAACCAATTACTTTTCCTCTATATCTGTTTCTTCATGTGTATAATGAAAAAATTTAATTAGATCATTCCTCTCCTTTCAATCACTTGGGTTTTAAATTCCAATTAAATGAGATGAAGAGCCACAAACGGATGAGAAATTTTTACCGTTTAAGCATAAAATTCATCTATAGTTTGCATCCTTTATTTTACAGAGGGAATAATTCCTCAATAAGTAAATATATGACATGAATATTTGTATTTGATTGGCATATAGCTGTGGTAAGAACCCCTGTCATTTATAATAATGGAATTTTTATCAAACTTTCTGTGTCTGCTAATGAGTGTGCAAGGATTCCCATGGGTAAGCATTTTAATAAAGTTTTCCAAAAGAAGTATAAACGATGCTTGAAAGTATAACACTTTATATTTAGCCTTCAAGAAAGATGTAACTTATTAGTAAATAGAAAGAAGTTGTCGGAGGTTATAGCAACAAATCTAGCTAACATACCTTGCATATAATCAAAATAATCTTTTGTTCTGGTCTCAACTAAGACTTAAAATCTCTCATGTTTTGTTAAGGGAGACTTAATATCTCCCTCTACTAAGTGTATTCTTTACTTTTACATCATTGTAGCCAAAACAGTCAAAAGAACAATATAAGGGTAGAAGAATTTATTGTGAATTATTGATTCAGACAATCAGTTCATGGCTAATAGTAATAAAAATGGCATGGATGTGACATAAACAGACTCCAACATCCATGGATTAGAATAGAGAATCCACACATGAAACTATGCAATTGTAAACATTTGGTTTTGTTTATTTTATTTTTTTAAATTGTTTTATAAATAATACCATGCAAAATTCCCACCTCTTCCCCTCCTCCCATTTCCCTCCTGCTACCCTACTCACCCTCTCCCCTCCCATTCAGTCCTAAGAGAGGGCAGGGTACCCTGCCCTATGTGAAGTCCCTCCCTGCTCCATCCACACCTAGGAAGGAGTGCATCCAAACTGACTAGGATCCCAAAAAGCCAGTACATGCAATAAAAACAAATCCCAGTGCAATTATCATTGGCTTCTCACTCAGCCCCCTTGTCAGCCACAAATTTGAGATACCATCTTACACCTGAAAAATGGCTAAAATCAAAAACACCAATGATAGCCTATGCTGGAGAGGATGTGTAATAAGGGGAACACTCATCCATTTCTGGTGGGAATGCAAACTTGTGCAACCACTTTGGAAATCAGTGTGGTGGTTTCTCAGGAAACTTGGAGTCAACCTACCTCAGGATCCAGCAATACCACTCTTGGGAATATATCCAAGAGATCCCCACTCATACTACAAAAGCGTTTGTTCAACTATGTTCATAGCAGCACTATTTCTAATAGCCAGAACCTGGAAACAACCTAGATGCCCCTCAATGGAAGAATGGATAATGAAAATGTGGCAAATCTACACATTAAAGTACTATTCAGCGTTAAAAAAAATGACAACTTGAATTTTGCATGCAAATGGATGGAAATAGAAAACACTATGCTGAGTGAGATAACCTAGACCCAAAAAGATGAATATGGTATGTACTCACTCATTAGTGGATTGTAGCCATAAACAAAGGACATTGAGCCTATAGTTTGAGATCCTAGAGAAGCTAAATAATAAGGTGAACCCAAAGAAAAACATATAAAGATCCTCCTGGAAATTGGAAGCAGACAAGATCGCCAGGCAAAAGTTTGGAGCATGGGGTGGGGCAGGGCTGGGAAAAGGGAAGGGGGTAGAGAGAAGGGAGAAGGGGAGGATTGGGGAGGGCTTGGAGGAGCAGGATGGTTGAGATGGAGGAAGGGCAGATATGTGAGCAGGGAAGAAGATATCTTAATTAAGGGAGTCATTTTAGGGTTGGCAAGAGACTTGGCTCTAGAGGGGTTTCCAGGTGTCCAAGGGGATGTCCCCAGCTAGGTCTTTGGGCAACAGAGGAGAGGGTTCCTGAACTGGCCTTGTCCCATAGCCACACTGATGAATATCTTGAATATCACCATAGAACCTTTGTCCGGGGATGGATGGAGATAGAGAAAGAGACCCACATTGGAGCACTGGACTGAGCTCCCAAGGTCCAGTTGAAGAGCAGAAGGAGGGAGAAGATGAGCAAGGAAGTCAGGACTGCGAGGGGTTCATCCACCCACTGAGATGGTGTGACGGATCTAATGGAAGCTCACTTAATCCAGCTGGACTGGGACTGAACGAGCATGTGATCAATCCGGACTCTCTGAATGTGGCTAAACATTTGGTTTTGACAAAAGAATACATAAATACACACTGGAGGAAAGACAACCTAAAGAAATCTCATCGATGCTGGAAAAGCTGAATGCTAAGAATATTCTTCTGTTCAGGGGTCAGCTTCCATAGGTGTGGAGAGAAGAAAGACGGGACATTTATCTAGCCAAACAGAAGCAAAACTGCCGATAAACACTCTGAAATAAACCCCAGCCAGACTACCTTCAAACTATTTTTGTTTTTTTCTATTTGGTTTTTAGTTTTTGGTTTTTGAGATAGGGCTTCCTGTGTTTCCCTGGTTATCCTGGAACTAGCTCTATAGAGCAGGCTGACCTTGAACTAAAGGTGTTCAGTGACAGATTGTTTTAGAAATTATTTTCTTAATCATAAAGTAATTATTACCATGTATTTAAGGAAAATAGCAATGACATTTAAAGTTCTTTATTATTAGATAAATTCTTTAACAGTTTCCTTTTTTCAAAAGACATGTTCTAAGAGAATGTAAACATAATCATAGATAATTACTATTTTTCAGTTTTCTTTTAGTGCTGAATAACACAAAACTAATACACACTTAAGCTTTAGACATTATCAGTAACTAAGTTATAATATAGATTTTCTTATATATATTTTAGGAAAAAATATATGGTTATTCTAAAATATGTGAAAACAAAATTAGAATCTGATTTTAATAGATTTCTACCAAAAATTCAAAAGAAGAAAAATGATAATTTTTAAAAAATTGGCATCAGGTTATTATTGGTTGTATTTTTATGTGACAATGTATATATATACACGCATGAGCACATGTGTTTGGACACTTATAAATTTGTGTCCATTTTTTTGATTTTGTATTTTGGTTGATAAACATATTATAGATCAAAAAGTATGTTTTCTGGTGCTTGAATTATCTAAAATTACCTATAATACTATGATAATATAAATATTTTCTCATAATCATAGAAATATAAGATTAGTTTTAATGATGTACATTTATGCAACATTGTTTTGCATATTTTAGTAGTTTATTTTCCCATTAAGGAAATGTTTCTAATATTTACAAATTAATATTATAAATGAAGACATTAACTCATATATGTCTACATAGATCATATCAAAGATAGTTTTTTATATAGATCATGCTAAGATAATACATGAAATTTTTTTTGCTGTTGTTTTCTTATTTTTAGAGACAGGGTTTCTCTGTAGCTTTGGAGCCTGTCCTGGAACTAGCTCTTATAAACCAGGATGGCCACGAACTCATAGAAATGTGCCTGACTCTGCCTCCAGAGTTCTAGGATTAAAGGTGTGTGCCACCTCTGCCCAGCATAAATATTTTAACATATTGAATGTTTAGTGTTTAAGCATAGTGTTGGTGTTTCTCATCAGTATGGACATTTCTGTGCTATCATTAATAATCATAGTCATTTTTAGAAAGGAAACATTGCAAGCATGCATTATTAGTTATGATAACTTTAAAAGGAATAGTGCCACTTCCCCTGGAAGATTCCCATGGAATGCTCCGTAATTAGCTTGAGACTCTGGAGTTGCTCTGGGGTTAGTCATGGACTCTAGCACTATCAACATTAGGATTTAAGCAAAGGGCACAGAATATTCAACAATGAATTTCTTAACACATAAAAGTTCCTTGTGTATTAAGTCTTTGCTGAAATGTATGTAATGGAGGGTCAGTCTAAAAACAGTTCCATAAAACCTCTGAATTAATAACAAATCTCCTATTTTAAAAAAGTACAAAATGTCCCTCAGTGCTCCTATTTTATTATATGCTTAATTACATTTTCTTACTGAGTTGTCGATTCTCAAATCCTACTCATCATACGTTTTCCAAAGGCAAGAAGACCACAGAGAGACGATCTGTGTAGCACAGAAGTGGAAAGAATGGGAAGCTATTTGAAATAATTGCTATTGAATTTATTACTGTATAGAAGAATACAGGAGGCCTGCGCCAGCAAGCTCAGCTAAAACAGACCAGAGGAAATGACTTCCTCAGAAGCTGCCCTGAGCCAGTGACCTCTGCCAGAGCAGGCCCACTGCAGCAACCTCCACAGAAGCAGACCAGAGACAGCAACCTCCATTAAAGCAAGCCCAAGACAGTGACCTCCATAGCAGCAGGCCTGAGCCAATGACTTCTGCTGGAATAGGTCTGAGGCAGCAACCTCCACAGGACCTGGTACAATGGAGTGACCACTAAGAGAGCAGGCCTGAGCCAGAGAACTCTATGGGACTGGGCGCAAGTCAGGTACCTCTGAGGGAGCAGGCCTGAGCCAGAGACCTCTGTGGCACCGAGCCCAAGCCAGGGACCTCCACAGGAGCAGGTCCAAGCCAGGGAAATCTGTGTGAACAGGCCTGAGCTAGTGATCTCTACTGGAGCAGGCCAAAGCCAGCAACCTCCAAGGGAGCAGGCCTAAGCCAGCAACATCTGCCAGAGTCCTGAGCCAGTGACTTCTGCTAGAGCATGCCCAACACAGCAATCTCAGCAGGAACAGCCCTAAGCAAGGAACCTCTGTGGGAGCAGGCCCAAATGACCCCTGGGATTGCAGCGTGACCCCTGGGAGTACTGAACAACCTCCAGGAACACCAAGTGACCTCAAGGTGGTGAGAGCCGTGGTCCTGACTAAAATATGAGGAACAACCATCTAAGCCTTGGATCCACTGGCTCCTGGAAGACTGATTACTACACAGCCCCAACTATGCCAATCAGAGAAAAAGATGGGTAGACAAGGTAAGAACACACTCAACACCACAAAGAATAACAAAGCACCAACAAAAATTATTGGACCTACATGAGCAAGACTTGAACACTGAAATATAAATGAAGCACAAGAAAATGACCTAAAAATAAATTTAGGAGAATATTTGAGGCCCTTAAAGAGGAAATGAAAATTTCCCTCAAAGAAATAGAGAAAAAAACGAACAAAAAAATTGGAGGAAATCAACAAATTCCTTAAAGAAAAAGAAGGAAAGGCAATCAGATGGAAGAAACTATTCAAGACTTGAAAACTGAAATAGAGACAATAAAGAAAACATAAACCAAGGGAATTATAAGAATGTAAATTAGAAGAAAATGATCAGGAACCACAAATGCAAGTATATACGGCAGAATATAAGAGATGGAAGAGGACTCACAATCACTGAAGATACAATAGAGGAAAAAGAGTCATCAGTCAAAGAAAATATTAAATCTAATAAAAGCTTAACACAAAATATCTAGGAAATATGGAACATCATGAAAAGACCAAACCTAAAAATAATAGGGATAGAAGAAGAAGTCAGACTCAAAAGCACAGAAAATATATTCAACAGTAATACAATAGAGGATATCTGAATTGCTCTCTGGAGCAAATCATCAGTTATGATTTCCAATGATTGATGGATTCTTTAAGCTTTTAACATTGTCATTTTTGAACATAAATTTTCAGAAAAATATAAATAAGTTTTGTGTTTCAATATATTAGCTTGTTGGAAACTGGAATTTGACTCTTGGCAATTTTATACAAGTGAATTAACTCTGTAAAGTCATTCAAATGTTAAAAAGGGCTTAGAATCTTTGTAATGAAGCAAGAAGTCTAAAATTTCCTTGATATTGAACAAAATTTGTGGAAGAATAAATTTTTATAGCAGGGAAAGTTATAATAAATAAATTTTACATAAAATTAGGTATTCTTAATTTCCATGACTCTGGCTCAAACTGTCTATAAAACCCTTTTATCTCTTGATTCATCACAGTGAGAACCATCTTGATGTATATATGTGTATTTTAATCTTCTTAGGCAGTAAATCAGATTATTTTCATAGTCATGTTAAACATTTATTCCAAATTCTAACATGTTATAAATGATAAAATATGAAAAACTTGTTACCATGATAATTTTTGAATAAAACATATGCTCATCATAAGTGCTTGTCTGATTATTATTACATGGAATAGGCTATTTTGTCTTCAAGTTTTCTGCTGAGCTATCTCTCACACATATTTCTATATTTTATCTCTTGCTGTTATATTTATTTAGTATATGTATGTACATATGCACATTGCCACAATAAGAATGTCATTTCTTTTTTGTTGTTGTTGTTGCATGGTTGGTTGGTCTTTGTTTTTTGGAGACAAATATTCTCTGTACAGTTCTAGCTGTCTTGAAATTCTCTTTGTAGACCAAGCTATCCTTGAATCAGAAATCTGCCTGCCTCTGCTTTCCATATGTGAGGACTCAAGATATGTGCCACCACCACTGGCTAATGTCATTTCTATTTCTAGATTTATAAGTACTTTTTTGTGAATGAGTGTTTATATTGTTAATTTCTACATCTAGAGATTTGCTAATGAGCTTTGTAGTTTTCCTGTTTAGAAAGTGAATAACATTGACTCTGTTCTGTGTTAAGAAATACTTAGGAATTTTAAGAATCATCCAAAATCCCAAAGTCCTACCATTCTATTAGCATTTTCTGCATTAGCGTTGAATATCTATTTCATTCCTAGAACTTGAGGAGGAGGTATTGTAATTTTCATCTCATAAGTTTCAGTTACTATTTCCTGAAATATATTCATCTCTCTTATTGACTTATCTATATGGTTTTATCAGTATGTGTAATAAATTATTTCATGTGGTTCATCACTTTTATTTTCAGTACTTTTATGTTAATCTTTAATATTTTATTCTGATTTATCTTGTGGTAACTAATACTCTTTATATTTGATTTTAGCTCTTTCCTATTATATTTTACAACTCTGTTTATCTGTTACAGAATTTAGATTTGATTTAACTTTATTGTTTTACTTTCTTTCATTTCCATCTAATTTCTGGTTCCATCTTTTTACTAGCAGTTGTTGAAAGCAACACTTCTCATAATTAATTCTATATTTCCTCTGGTATTTGAGTCTTCTTAAATTATAGCTGGTAATATGCAACTTAATATTTGAATTATATCTGATAAATTTCAGAAATAAAGCAAAGCAATAAATAGTTCCACCATTATTTGAAACGTTTTATAATTACTCTTAGCAGAACTCCTAGGAAGAAGCAAACTGATTATTTTATCAGGAAGTCAGTGATGGACTGATAAGTCTTACTTTTTAGGTAAGTGATTTGCTTTGATTTTCTCAGAGTGTCAGATTTAAAGCATTCATGAGTCCCACTTATTTGCAGTATTTGTCAAAAGAAAACATTTTCACACAATGGAATTCAGGAATTGTTCTCCTAGCTCCATGCTTCCCTAAGCGAGCCACCCTCTTAGTGTACCAGAAGCTTCTCTGCTTACCACGGTTGTCTATCTACTACCAAGTAGTGAATGTCCCACTTTGGAGGAGACATCCTCAATCTAGCTCAGTTCCATGATTTTCTCCCTTTTTGTAGTACTGACTCATTTCTTCTAAAGTTCTTTTACATATTTTATTTTGTTTGGTTTTAAAAGTTTGAAGAGAATTTCCAAATTTTGTACATCTAAGAATTTTGTATTGGTACTAGAAACATTTCTGATAAATATATTTCATTTGGATAAGCTGCTGTCTACCCTGATTAAGTTATTTTAAATAATTCAAATAAAATTTATGTTTAAGAATGAGTTGAATTTAATATAAAGATTAGCATATTATTTCTTCTTCAAAATGATCTCTTTACACATATGTAATCTTTCCTTCTTCTAGCTACAGATTTGACTCCTGTCTCTAAGATATTGTGCTTGCTACTTTTTATAGAATCATTTGAGAAAATTAGATTGAGAAATTAAGAAAAATTAAGAAAAAGCCTGCAGAAGATCAGCCTGTAAACAGTAAAGCCTGTAAGGCATTTTCTTAATGACCCATAGGAAAGGGACTAGACCATGGTGGAGAGGACATCCCATGGCTCATGATCTTGGATTTTATAAAAGCAAAAGCTAAGGAAGTCGTGATGAGCAGGTCAAAAGCAGCAATGCTCCAGTGCCTCTGCATCTGCCTATGCCTCCTCCAGGTTCCTGCTTGCCTTTAGTTTCTACCTCAGTTTCACTCAATAGACTGTGAGTCAACAATTGTAAGCCAAATAAACCCTTTCATCTCCAAGTTCCCTTTGGTCAGGTTATTTTATCACAGAAATAATAGCCCTAACTAATAGAGCTATTGATGTTCAATGCGTTCAAGTGAACTTCCCACCTTCTCTTCTATAAGGTTCAGTGTGGCTGGCTTTATGTTGAGTTCTTTGATCCATTTCGACCTGAGTTTTGTGCATGGTGATAGAAATGGGTCTATTCATTCTTCTACATGTTGTTATCCAGTTATGCCAGCACCATTTGTTAAATATGCTTTCTTTTTTCCATTTTGTATTTTTTGCTTCTTTGTCAAAAATTAGGTGTTCTAATGTGTGTGGATTAATATCCGGGTCTTCTGTTCGGTTCCATTGGTCCTCCTCTTTTTATGCCAATACCAGGCTGTTTTCAGTACTGTAGCTCTGTAGTAGAGTTTGAGTCAGGGGACAAATAATCCAATAAAATAATGAAGTACCGACCTAAATAGAGAACTCTCAACAAAGGAATCTAAAATGGCTGAAAGACACTTAAGGAAATGTTCAACATCCTTAGTCATCAGAGAAATGCAAATCAAAACAACTCTGAGATCCCATCTTATACCTGTAAGAATGGCCAAGATCAAAAACACTGATGACAACATATGCTGGAGAAGTTGTGGGGTAAAGGGAACACTTCTGCATTGCTGGTGAAAGTGCAAGCTGGTACAGCCCCTTTGGATGTCAGTGTGGCAATTTCTCAGAAAATTAGGAAAAAGCCTTCCTCAAGACCCAACAATACCACTTTTGGATATATATCCAAAGGATGCTCAATCAAGCCACAAAGACATGTGCTCAACTATGTTCATAGCAGCATTGTTTGTCATAGCCAGAACCTGGAAACAAACCAAATGCCCTTCTCCCGAAGAACTGATTAGGAAAATGTGGTACATTTACACAATGGAGTACTACACAGCAGAAAAAAAAATAATGACATCTTGAATTTTGCAGGCAAATGGATGGAGCTTGAAAATATCATTTTGAGTGATGTAACCCAGATACTGGATGAAAATCATCACATGTACTCACTCCCAAGTGGTTTTTAAACATAAAGCAAAGAAAACCAGCCTACAAATCACAGTCCCAGAGAACCTAGACAAACAATGAGAACCCTAAGAGAGACAAACATACATGTATGCAATCTACATGGGAAGTAAACAAAAAGACAAGATCTCTTGAGTAAATTGGGAGCATGGGGACCTTGGGAGAGGGCTGAAGGGGAGGGAAGAGGTTAGGGAAGGGAGCAGAGAAAAATGTAGAGCTCAATAAAAATTTTAAAACAGCCACTCCACTGTGTTAGAAAAAAATAATAAAAAAATAAAACACTCCATTGTGTTAGGAAAAAATAAATAAACAAACACTCCATTGCGTTAGAAAAATTGAGAAGAAATGATGCTGGAAATTACAAGATGCTTCTTGTTTACCAATATCTAACTTACCCCAATTGCTAACTTTACTCTATTGTACTCAGGTTTTACTACAACTCTAAGCAAATTGCCTTTAATTTAAGAATCATTGACTAGTACACTCTTGTTGTAATAGGGCGGCTCGGACTGCGTTCCCAGCGCAGGGCCCCTTATGCCATCCGGCTCCCGGTGTGTACCCGAAATAATTACATGGAAACTGTATTCATTTAAATACTGCCTGGCCCATTAGCTCTAGCCTCTTATTGGCTAATTCTCACATATTTGTTTAACCCATTTCTAATAATCTGTGTGTTGCCACTAGTTGTGGCTTACTGGGAAAGATTCAGCATCTCTGACCTGGCAGGCTTCATGGCGGGCAGCTCTCTCTGATTCTGTCCCCTTCCCAGCATTCTCTTCTCTTTTTCCTGTCTATCTAAGTCCTGCCCTATCAGAAGGCCAAGGCAGATTCTTTATTAACCAATAAAAGCAACCCAAATACAGAAGGACCCTCCTACACCACACTCTGTTTTTGCCAGAAAGAATAATGACACAGTCAGAGTGTTTCTTGCCTAGACTGTCACCATCAGACATGCTGCTTTTAAAGGACTTCTCTTTTAATATTTAAGATCACACTGTTTGACTAATCATTAATTCATTTTACAACTGATAGATATTCTGAACTGATAGGTGGTGCTCAAGGATTTAGACAGATACCTCAAAGAAAATTATAACATTTAAAGTTGAACAGGGTAAAGAGCAAAATATAATTTATAATTAAACTGGGAAAAGAATGTGGAAAGAAAATTTTAATTAGGAAAATATCTTAAAAGCATGTATATTAAAGAAAATTGAGAGAAAAGTAAGAGATTATTTAATAGATGTCTGAAAGATAGCATGATATATAAATGGTGCACACTATAGGTAGGCCATTGTCATTGACTGTGAAGACCAATAACTTTGAGATAAATAGCATCAAAACTAGGCAGTAAGAGAATTCAGAGCCGGACAGTACTGACTGGTAGAATACTTGCTAAGCTATGTAAGCGACACACAGTTCTAGGTTTAATCCACAGTAGAGTAAAAAGTGGAGTTTGCACAGGGCCTGTGTCTGTATCCCCTACCGAGATCCCATCACCAGCATGGAAAGTATACCCCAGGAAAACATCTACTACCATGCAAGCAGCATCTTTGGGTACTTGTGGAGTCCCAGCTGGAGCAGAAGAATGAGACAGACCAGATAACTTTGTAAGAGCTCTTGAAAGAAAGTTGTCATTGATAAACAAAATCCACAGAAAGGGCAGTGCCACACATCAAGTCCGACAGGTACTTGCCTGCTCAGAAGGTGAACTGGATCCAAGAATCTTATAACACAAAACCGAAATTTATGAGACCCACAGAGAACCACCCATCCTATGAAAAAAACCAGAAAACTCACAAGTTAAATGATAAATGTTAGGACTTTCTGCAAGGATCTGACAACAGACACTGTGAAAATGCTTCTGCAGTTGCCAATTCTCTCAAACCAAATGGAAACAAACAGAAAATCTCTGAACTCCACCTGATGTTTGGCTGTGTGTCTGCATTTGTTTCCATCAGTTGGTGGATGAAACCTCCCTGATAACAACTGGACTAGGCAACAGTCTGGTCACAGGAGATGGCTAGTTCATTGAAGAGGGGGAGAAAGGATTGCAGGAACCAAAGGGAGGGATGGAGGGAGGCGAAACAGCAGCCAGGATGCAAAACAAATAACTAAAAAAAAAAAAAAGAGGAGTTGAAGAGCAATGGGGAGAGACAGGAGGAAGAAAGAATTAAAATGATATTAAGAAGGAGTGAGAGTAAAAGGATGAAGAGAAGAAAGGAAAAGCAAGGAGAGGAGATATCAAAGATCTAAACATGGGAATTCTGATGAACTTTATTTACTACTTTTACATGTTGCATATTTGATACTATTTTCACACACACAGGTATGTTATACAGATGCCAAACTCACATGGAAAGTCCATAGGACACCTATGGCATTTCCATTTGACTAAACAGTGATATTTATGCACCAGACTTGTTGACACAGATTATAGAAATGGTTTCTCTTTCGCTTGTTTGAGTCACTCTCTATCCCTGAAGTCTGGGTCTGTGGGCCCTTGCTCAAGGATAGAGAGCAGTCTCCTTTGTACTGTTCTCTGAGTTTTAATGTGAAGAACTTTTGCAGATAGGCAATTTACTTGTTTGCTTTTTAAAATACCACTGATTTTTATAGAGATTTTTATGTAGCAATGCATATAATTTGAACAAAAATTTTATCGCTTAGAAACAATACATATAAAAAGACCCATGCAAACATCTCCTATAAAACATCTGCTATTTTCACTCTAAACATAAGAAGACAGGGATTTTCATTCAGATATTTTTCTAAAATAACGTAAATTTTCTTATAGTCCCATTTTATCTCTTTTTTCTTTTCTTTCTAAACTGCCTTCTATAATAGCAGTCATACAAAGTAAACTAAAATTCTGTTCTGTGTTAGATTTGTAAAGGTCTGGGGCAGAAACTAAGTATGTCTGTTCAGTCTTCACTTCTTTCACTTGCTTCTCATCTTAATCATATAAGAAACCCTTGAGCGGTTAGCTGGTACCAGAAGTATGTTTTCCTTTACAGTGTCTTTCCTATCTCTCTGTATCTAAAAGCAAAGATTATCTATTTTATTTTCCAGGAAAGGAGAATATGTTTCAAGTGAAAATACAAACTTTCATTAAACAGCTCTTTCTTTAACATTCAGCTTTACAGATGAACTAAAATGGTTGAGGAATAGCATGATGCCTACCCAGTGTATATAAACATGTGTGAGTGAGTCATTAGGTGTTTGTGAAAAGTTGAATCTGTCCTTCAGCTCAGAGAAGCAATAACAACTGTCAACATCGAGTTACTACTGTGAGATAGTCATAAGATAATATTGTATTACACATTTAGAGACTACTAAAAGACCAGCATAAAGGATGTGACACTTATTTCATAATTACCTGAACAGAATATTAATGAAATACAGCAAGCTTGCTCTTAAATTGCTTACTATGAGTATGCCTCCAGAATTTGGTAGCTAGTGAATATGATTTAGAATTAGCCTTCACTCTTCTCACTTTATCATTTTTATACACTGTGATTTCTTTTTTTCCTCCTTTTCTAGTTTTTAGTTTTTTTAAAGCAATGTAATTGCATATAATTCCTTTAATTGTTTCATTATGCTTTAGATACATTTTACTGCTTTATCCCGCTGCTGTCTTCAAATTCACCATCTTAAACAAAACTGTAAATCTGAAACTTCCTAAGGAAACTTTTTCCATTTTTCTCAAATGTAATTAAATAGTTTTGTTTTCAGCAGGGGTTCATGTTAAGTGTTCTTCCACAAATGATAAAGCAAGCATGTTCCCTGCTTCTTATTCCTTCATAGACTCTGCTAAATTACCCTTAGCATTTCTTTGTTTAAGCACATTCCCATGGATCTAATAGAGTCTATTTTCAAGGAACATTTGACAAGAAGTATTCTTTAATGCTGTGCTTGCTTGTGTTTTTAGTGGTATCGATTATGAACTCCCACTGACCTACAAACTGTATTTCTTCAGGCAAAGTAATTTTTTCAAGTACTTTTCATTTAAAATGAAATAATTTAGGTACACAAAGACAGAAAATAGAGAAATACAAATAAACTAGGTAGTGAATCATCAAAAAATTGCATAAACTTTAGTGAAATATTTTGAGGTAAGAAAAAAACATTTGAGATATTTAGTGCTTAAGGTATGACGTCTGGGTCTAAGCTTCTAATTAAAATTTATTAAAATGATTTGAATGTTGTTTTAAAAGAACATGTTTTACTGCTTCACAATTAATATCTACAAATTAGCTAAGACATGTATAATAAAAATTAAGAAGTAGTTTTAATTTTTAGGAACCCTAAAGTACCACTAAGTCAGAGTGGCTACAAAGTTTTATAGTGTATTAAATTAAGATTGTAAAAAAATTAATGGAAATATATTTCATTGTACAAAATGAATAATGGGCACCAAAAGGGATTAATCTCAAAACTGGGGACTGATTTTAGATTTGTTTGTTCATTCAATAAATTTTCTTTTTTCTGAGTGAAGAACAAAGATTAGAAATCCATGTAGGTTTCACTTCTTTGTACATTTTTTAATTAATGAAGAAGAGTTAAAGAGATGTTTTAGAGCATGGTTTAAGTAAGAGTTGATATTAAAAATCTATGATATTTAAAATATAGAGTAAAATGCTATTAGTTGAAGCTTTGTGATTTAAATAAACTTTCATTTCCTTATGGCTATCCCAGAGTCTCACACTATGTGAAAAACCACTTTTTAACCTTTTAAGTAGAGGTTTCATAGTGTTGGCCTTTTCCATAATGTAAAAGCATTGCATCCTAATATTTTTCTTCCCACTAAGTCTGGAAAAAGGAACAGAGTATGTGAATACTAGACTTGTGAACTAAAGGAGCCAACTCTTTTGAGCATTCTGCATTGGCTGGTTGACTGATTAGAACTTCTATGACTGTAGAGAGGGTAGAATTATGTAGATTCAGAGTACAGCAATCTTGAACTCAAGGCCCCTTGAGTAGCTCTAATAAAAATGTGTATGAATGACCAGACATCCTGAACAATTAAGAAAACCCTGTAAGGTGTGAAGAGACCCTCAGCTTCTACCAACTAAAGATGCAAAATCTAAGAATGTTTTCAGTTATAGCATGCCTATTAGAGTTTCCCAATTTTCTGACATACCAATGTGTCTTTACAAAATTGCACTCCCACTGACAATGAAGAAGTATTTCCCTTGCTCCACATTCTTGCCAGCATGAGCTGTCACTTTAATTTTTGATCTTAGCCATTGTGACAGGTGTAAGATGGGATTTCAGAGTCATTTTGGTTTATAAAAAATTGGAATTCAATCTACCTCAAGACCCATTTATATCAATCTTGATCATATACCTAAAGGACACTCCATCCTGCCACAAGGACTATGTTCATAGCAGTTTTATTTGTAATTGACAGAAAATGGAAAAATCATAGATATCCTTTAACCCCCCCTAAAAAACATGTTGAAGAAAATGTGGTACATTTACACAATGGAATATTACTTGACTGTTAAAAAGTAACATCATGAAATTTGAAGACAAATAAATTGAACTAGCAAAATTATCCTGAGAGAGACTCAAAAAGATAGTCATGGTATGTATTCACTTAAAAGTGAATCTTAGGTACAAAGTAAAAGACAATTGTGGCGCACTCCCCGACCAGTGAGGAAGAACAACCACACTCAGGATTCTTCTTGTATCACGCTTTTATTGGAGAGCCTCTCGATTGAAGGGATTGCGGGAGCAAGGGGAATGCGGGAAGTGAGGGGAATGCGGGAAGCAAGGGAAATGTGGGAAGCGAGGGGAGTGTGGGAAGCAAGGGGCATGCGGGAAGCGAGGGAAGTGCGGGAAGCGAGGGGAGTGCGGAAGCGAGGGGGCTAAGCTCCGAATGGAGGCTGCTTATATAGGGAAAAGTGACACGAATCACACCTCAATTGGCTGCAGATATGCCCGCTGGCACCAGGGTCCTCAGGATTGGTTAGGGACCCCAAGGTTAAAGCGCATTCGGGAAGCGCCTGGACACTCAGTCCTGAAGCATTGCCAAATATGGAATTATTTACCTCTAAACTGCGAGGGTGAAAGCACCATCTTGTAATGGCATTTGCCTGTGGCTCCCTGCAGTTCCCTTTTTTATTTTACTTAAGCATATTAGGTAGGTCTTATTCCCAATCAGGTCTCCACTTCATGGTGTGTGGACCGATCAAAGGAGGCCCAGTAACTGAACTGACATACCTTCTCCTGTGCAATGGAATTCATTCCTAGGAGGTGCAAAGGCTACGTCAGCAGTATATCCCATATGTACCTTCCCCAGTGCAATGGGACAAATCATCCCGAGGGGGTGCAAAGGCTACATAGGGTGTATACCTAATTGCTCTTCAAGGCTGAAAGCCATATTTGGGGTGAGGAGCCACATTCCAAAGCAGCCAATGCTTGAGAAATCACAACCTTGTCCCTCCTGGTTTGGGCTTGCAGGCGTCAGACCAACCAAAGGCAGAGTATGCATCCTCCCAGGCAGCAAGCCAAAAACATTCCCACCCCTACCCATTCCTTAAAGAGAGAGCCAGCAGAAGAATCCAGGAAGTTAGTCCTCCCACAAGACTGAGGTCCACCCGTGTGGAATTAATGGCCACTATAGCTCTTCGCAATTCATCCAGAGTAGCATCAAAATTCTCTGACCAATTTCCTGCAAGATACGAAGACAGGACTCGTGACAGATTTGCAGCTTGAGTAAATTTTTCATATTGGACACTAGTCACACAGAGGGCACTAGCTTTCCACTCACATCCTAATTGAGCCAATTGCCATAGGATGCCAATCTGTTCTTGGACTAGTCAATGCGCTGATTGACCACCATCAAACCTCCTTTTAATTGTGTAATGACCGAGGTTTGTGTATCCAAAGCTTGGGTTACAGAGGCTGAAATCTGATTCAAAGTCTGGCCAGTTTGAACAGAGGTAGCCATTGCTACTCCCACAGCAGTGGCGGTGATTGCACTAGCTGAGATGGCTGCAATAATCGCTGCAGTAATGCCAAAATCTCTTTTATGTCTGAACAAGGTCATCGTGCTGGGCACCTCCATTGGCACCGGAACCCATCGAGGAACCCGAGCCACCATGGCCCTAGAAAATTTATCAGCTTGCCAGCATTGTGACATCCAACAACTATCATTAGTACATTCTAAAAATGAGCTATTTGAAAGAATAAACATAAAAGGAGGGTAAACACACACTGGCGTAGGAGAAAATCTGGTAGGCTTAACAATGGTCTCATTGATGGTAAAGTAGTCAGCCATCTGAATAACGACGGGTCTCCCGCCGATAATGTTCACCGTCATATTGATCTTGCAATTAAACTTGTCATGCCCCACTTTTCCACCTTTCAACATAACAAAGGCAGCTAAATCCGTACAACTACCATTAATGCCACATAAAAGCCATTTATGGAAAGGAATCATCCTAGGGTCCTGAGGAAAATATCCAACTGCTTTCCAAGTATATCCTCCAACCTCGGGACCTCTATGATCAGGGGAAAAGGTAAAAAATTGATTTTCATCAGCCCATCTTGTTCTCCCTGTCTGACAATCCGACCAAGGCCAAGTTTCCCCCTCAAATTCTGGCATACAGTGGGGAGTCAATCTAGGTTGGCTGGGTGGTGGGCTCTGGGGATCTTTAACAGACATGTTTTCAACCAAGAATGTGCCATTGAACCAAATCACCTCTGATGTATAAACAAAACTAGAGTAAGTTATATTGTTTTTCCCATATGTGACATTATTAACTGTAATAGTCTGATCCCCCTGTTCTTCCCTGTCATGAATATCAAAAAGTGAACTTCTATCCTTGAACCATCCAAGGGCAAGCTGATCAATCACCATGCAATCTCCCAGAGATCGCAGGGACTGAAAACATAACGATCCCTTCTCAAGGAGACTTCTGTTCTCTCCTAGCGGCACAGATTGAACATCCAGCTGAAGAAAAGGCAAATTTAAGCTTTTGTTGGAAACAAAAAATCTAGGAAAAACCCATGCGTTATGTCGAACAGGCATCGGTTTTGGGAATGCTGATAAGATCCCCCATCTCTGCTCCGTCATCCCCTGCCTCCACAGCATCAGGAACAACAGCAGTGTCATCCTCCAGCGAATCAGGCTCTTCCCCAGAACTTGTAGCGACATCTCTGTTGATAATTCTTGTCAGCCGAGTTGGGACCCAATGACCTTGTGGAAAAACACAAACAGCTCCCCTGGATCTCGTTACAACCAGGTCCGGTACCATTTGTTATCTATCACATCTTTCCACATCACATCATTTCTTCCCATAGCAGGAGCATTCATAGTGTGCCTATCAGCCGCCGTTTTTTCTGAGTCATCCAATATTAAAAAATTTTAAATGTAAAGAGTACAAGGGAGACTCTCTCCCTGGGGGAGGCAGCCTCTGCTATTCCTCCTTTTTGTTTTTGAAGAATCTCTTTAAGGCTTTTATTAGCCCTTTCCACAATGCCTTGACCTTGTGGATTATAAGGTAGTCCCAATGTGTGTGCCACTTGCAATTGTGAGCAAAAACCACGAAAACCATGGGACATGTAGGCTGGACCATTGTCTGTTTTTAGTCTGAGGGGCTTTCCCCATGCAGCCTCTAGGCAGTGAATCTTTACATGCGATATCTTCTCTCCCGCCAGCGGAGTGAATGACACCAGAGCAAGTGTCCACTGACACATGTAAATATTTTAATTTTTTATTATTATCATTATTATTATTATATTATGCTATTATTATCATTATTATATTATATTATTATATTATGTTATTTATATTTTATTTATTATTTATTATATTATGTATAACACATTATTATTATTTATTATTTTATTATATTATTTATATTATTATTATTATTATGCCTAGAAGCAAATCAACATTTTAGTGAGGAAGGAACACAGGAGTCTTGAGGCGCCTTTGAGTTTCCCTTTTTCCTTGCCTCTGAAAAATTATAAGATGGAGGCTGTCGCCTCCCATATCTCTCTTTTTCATATTTAGCAGCTTCTTCTTCCAGATCTTTTTTCCCTGGGAGTCCAACTCCTGCCCAGAAAGATCTGAATTCTGAAATTTATC
Source organism: Ondatra zibethicus (assembly GCA_004026605.1). Classification (NCBI taxonomy): domain Eukaryota; kingdom Metazoa; phylum Chordata; class Mammalia; order Rodentia; family Cricetidae; genus Ondatra; species Ondatra zibethicus. The sequence goes on from PVIU01015564.1 coordinate 34,389, forward strand.
CAGGACCGGATAAAAGGAGTGAGCCTTTTTCCTTCTCTCTCCTGTCCCTGTCCTTTTGCCAGATCGCTGAGGGCCTTTTTTTTTCCCTCTTCAGATCCGTTTTTTGTTTCTGCCGACCTTTCTTTTCTTTTATCCTTTAAGTCCTCCCCTTTGAAATCTGATTCCGTTGACTCTGACTCTGACAAGCTGTTCTACAAACCGCAGGCCGCTTTATCTACAGCGGACGAGTTTCGCTCTTTGTTTACACGCAGCCTTTTGCTCTTTGTTTACACACAGCCTTTCACTCTTTGTTTACACACAGCCTGAAGCGGACCGCCACCTTGTGTACAACGGACTGACTTTTCACATTTTGTTTACATGCCGCCTGCTGCGAAATGCTGCGGAACGCTGCCTTATCGCTCTTTGTTTACACGCAGCCTGCAGCGGACTCACAGGCAGCCGCAGAATATCCAAGGGTCAATTTGCAGATTCAACATCTTTGGGACTTACCGAAGCGTCACCTCTCCGCGTGTCGAGTTCTGAATCCTCTTCGGCCCCTCGCTCAGTGTCCCCAGGAGTGTTCCCAGGTTTCAACACCAACTGCGGCGCACTCCCCGACCAGCGAGGAAGAACAACCACACTCAGGATTCTTCTCGTATCACACTTTTATTGGAGAGCCTCTTGGTTGAAGGGATTGCGGGAGTGAGGGGAATGTGGGAAGCGAGGGGAATGCGGGAAGCGAGGGGAGTGTGGGAAGCGAGGGGAGTGCGGGAAGCGAGGGGAGTGCGGGAAGCGAGGGGAGTGCGGAAGCGAGGGGGCTAAGCTCCAAATGGAGGCTGCTTATATAGGGAAAAGTGACACGAATCACACCTCAATTGGCTGCAGATATGCCCGCTGGCACCAGGGTCCTCAGAATTGGTTAGGGACCCCAAGGTTAAAGCGCATTCGGGAAGCGCCTGGACACTAAGTCCTGAAGCATTGCCAAATATGGAATTGTTTACCTCTAAACTGCGAGGGTGAAAGTGCCATCTTGTAATGGCATTTGCCTGCGGCTCCCTGCAGACAATCATGTTACAATCCACAGACCTAAGTAACAAGGAGGGTTCAAGTGGGGAAACACATGGATATTCCTAGTAAGGGAAAATAGAATACATTTTGCAGGTGGGTGGGGATGGCTGGAGAGAGTTCTTGCTGTGATGATGGGAACTGGGGGACTTTCTGGAACAAGTTAGAAACCTAGTGCATTGGAAACTCCTAGCAGTGGGGCATATGGAGTATACAGTCTGAAAAGACCATCTTCTGTAACCAGATAAGGCTTGCAGTAGAGTGACTGTGACACTAAACAAAATTTTTAACCTACAATTTAGCTTGTTGGGTATGCTTGGTTAAAGTTGGTGTAGAACTTGTGGGAGTGGCCAATCAACGCCTGTTCCTACTTGAGACCCATATCATTAGAGGGGACCCACAATTGACACAATCTGAAGGGCCAGTTATCATAATCTTGATAGACCAGAGACTAAAGATCGAACCAAATAGGATTGAAAAAAAAAGTCAATTGAATGGAGCCAGGGTTAGGGATAACACAAGTAACATCTTTGGAGCCAGATGTAGCTTGGTACTAAAGGCTTCCTCTGAGGAGGTATTGAGAAGGTGTGCATCAATGACATAGACTCCGGGACTCAGATAAAAGAGTCGTTTATTTAGCAATGGGGAAAAACTTCTATACCTGTTGATATGGCATGGTCTCACCTCATTGGCTAAGCATGATCAGGACCTCCTACAGTGCCAGGCAGATTCCAGGTTGGTTCATCTCAGCCTGGGAGGCCTTAAGTTCCTACATGTAATGATGCCCAATGATGACCTATACTTGTAGACCAATGCATAGAATAATTATCATCATCAGATAGGTTTCATTCAGTAACTGATGGGAGCAGATGCCGAGACTCACTCTCAAACTTTGGACAGAGATTAGGAATCCTGCAGAAGAGGGCAAGGAAGGATTGGAGGACCCAGAGAAGTTAAGGACATCACAGGAAAACCTACAGAATCAACTAACCTGAGATCACAGGGTCTTACAGAGACTGAACCAACAACCACAGAGCCTTCTTGAGACTGTTGCAGGCCCTCTTCATATTTATTATGGTTGTGTAGTTTGGAGTTCATATTGAACTATTAACAGTGGGAATAGAGGCTGTCTCTGACTCTTCTCCCTGATTTTGTGTTTCTTTTCCTTCTAGTGAGTTGCTTCATTTAGTGTTAATATGAGGGTATGTGTCTAGTCTTGTTATAACTTTATATGCCATGTTTGGTTGGTATCCATGGGAGGCCTGACCTTTCTAGAGGGAAATGGCAGAGACATGAATATAGGGGAGAGAGCAGGTTGCAGGGAGAGACTGGGAGGGGCTGAGGGAGGGGAAAAATGTTCAGGATGAAATACATGAGAGAAAAAGAAAAAAGAAAAAATTAAGAAACATGTAAGTGGTTAAAAAATAAGAGTTTGGTAACACGTATTTTAGACATCCACAAATACATTTTAATATGTTAATTTATGACTTTGTTTTAGCTGTTTATCTCTAAATATAGTCATGCAATTATTGTTATATTGGAACATGGTATTTGGGACAACCCAAATTTGTATTTCAGAGAAATGTTTGTTCATATTTGGTTCTAAAACAAATTATTCTTCATTTTGTGTTGATTCTGTGTTTCACATCATTGACATTGAAGGAAAACAACAGAAATAGATTTACCCAAAACATTAGCAATGTGAACTTCTGTTGTTCTTGATCCTTCAAGACAAATAATGATATAATACATAAAAGAACCAGACAAACTATTTAAGAATGAGTGCTTAAAAATATTTTAAGGAAATATTTTGGAATTTTGTTTTTTAGAAATATAGTATTCTGAGAGACTAAAACTTTACATAGATTTAAATGTGTTTAAATATTTTGTTTAAGTTTTGAAAGATAATTATTATCACACATGGTATCACAATCTGTATCCCAAGAAGTCAAATTTAGTTACTCCTATTGGAAAAATCAATCAAAGATCCAAATTAACTTTATAAAGCAGAAAAAAGGAATTTATCCATTATTTCCTCTTGAGATGATGGACCAAGAGTTCCAGTGAACACCACCCCTAAAACAATCCATCTTTGCAAATCTTAACTGATATTAAAAATTCAGTAGAGATTCAAAGAGTCTCTTGGCAGAGGTTTCATTCTTCCCACCCTTGAACAACCATTTTCTAGCCTTCAGTCTGATTCATACGACATTTTGACATGATCTTAGAATAGTGGGAATTTTTCCAGGAAAGAAGTTTCATCTCTAGCTGGCACCTGCTCCTTCTATCAGAATGAGACTTTTGAGAAATTTTCATTTCTCTTGTCTCCTGTTTTACTGTATATGATAGTCAAATTAAGAAACACAACTATCCCTTTAGAATATCTATTTTCCTGTCAAGGTAGTTACAGATTGATATATTCATTTAATGTTTATTTGCTATAAAACATATTAAAACATTTCTAAAAATAACATTTGATTAAAAACTAAGATCTAGCAAGGTTTAAGATAGCACATAAAATAAGATTATTGAATGACAGAGGAAAGCCTAATTTTACTTACAATGATGAATGTACAGCATTTGTCTCCCATGAACATCCTAGCTAGAATTGAGAAGACTTCTTACAAGATTATTTGGAACCTTAAAGATGGATAAAGAGGATAATGACTTCTTTGATACCTTCTGTGTATAAGTGAAATGTGGTTTAAATTTTAATTGATAACAATAATAAACAATTTTTAATAATTGTCTAATAAAGTGTGAATCAATTCCACACCAATTTGGAATTATTATTAAAAGGGTTATTTATTTGAGGGGAAAAACTTACAGAACACCATCCTAGACAACAGCTCTCTACCCGGAAAGGAGTCCGAAGTAAGCGAGAGTGAGAGGAGGGCTGCCGCTGTTTTTTAAAGAGAAAGAGAACACACCCCAGTGGGCTGGTATCTCAAAGGCTATTTGCTGAAGGAGCAGAAGGAGTTCCTGCAGCACCTCTCCCTTTTGTTTAAGTAAGTGAGTTCTAAATCTACTACAAAATTATATACAATAAGAACAAATATCCTATTCTAACTAGTTTGAGTTTTGAGTCTTGTATAATAAATAACTTGGCCTAGTCATGAGAGGAAAGTAACTACATTTATATAGTCTTCAACCACACTGAAGATCCGAAAAGGGAAATAATGTTACCTGAGTAATTAGGAAGTGCAATCAAATAATTTCCAAAACATGCAACAAATCACAGAGAAAGCTGGCTACCTGGGCAATCACCCAGAGTCACGTTTGCAGTGTTGAAGCAACCAACTTTGGCTAAGGTCTTTAAAGGCAAGAAATTTTCCAATCTGTCTTACCCTGTCTTGGCAAGGTTTGACAGTTCTGCCTATCCATTTCCAGATACTATGTATTTTGTCAGTAGTTGAGGTATGGGCAGTTCCTTGCCCAGAGGCCAGTTTTGCCAAGAAGAAGACAAGCTCCAAGTGGAATGTCTTTAGTGCTCAACACTCTCTAGGGAATAGATCAGTGTTGTCAGGAGGAATTGTGTCTCGCTACCACAGAACTCTAAGTTAGATTAAATGCCATTTTCTACAGCTCTTTAAAGAGGTTGAAGATTATCTATATATACAGAATATAATCTCTATGTATCTAAAAAATCTGATTAGTCTAGCTATAAATATGACAAACATAGATGACTATTAATCTATAATTTTAATATCTATCTAACTTAAAGACTAAGAAAATAAACAACTGTGCAATAAATGAGGACAATGAGCTCCAAATGTAAACAATGTACAAGTATACACAGCAATATGGTAAATATATATATCAATACATGAACAATATATAAGTATCTTAATCAGAGGTATAAATGTACACTGCAATATGGTAACTATATATATCAATACATAAAAAATGTTTTAAAAAGAGGTAGAAGCATGCATGTATACAATGTTCAATATAATTTAACTTTGTATCCAATGTAATTTTCTATAAACAATAACTCACAAATACCAATCTATTATCCCATCATCCAATTTTCCTTTTTTTTTCAAAACGATCCCTGAGCTTATAAAATTCCTCCCCCAACCTTCAACCGTATACCAACTATAATCAACCCCTAAATGATGTCCCTAAGTCTGAGGAAAAACTGCTGGGAGAGGGGACGTTGTCCTCTAGAATTACTTCCAGCTGTCATGGGAGTGATGTTCTTTCTAGGGGATCATGTGAAAGTAAAATGATGGTTAAATTTCAAGATCAATGTCTGGTAAAATTGCAAATAGTCTCTGAATATTTTGTGGAGGTCTGGCCAGAATGTTGTAAAAGATGTGCACCATTTCAGCTAACCAAGTTGGAACCATCTTATGCAGCTGGTACTCAAAACAGGTCTTGTAGTAGTGCTATCAGCATCATGATTTCATATTAACCAGGAGTTGTTGTTGTGGGGCCTCATTTTCTTCCTGGAAACTTCAAAGATTACTGCAGGAAAATTTATTGTTTATTATGGAAAACTTAACATTATTTATATAGACATATATGGCTGTATATATTCAATGAAAGGCACGATAAAGACAAAAATAGATATGAAGAAAAGCAAAGATGTTTTCTAAATTCATTTTTCTTTATTTCCCATTTCATGGCTCTTGACATGAGACAGAAAGTCCAGAAATTCTGGGTTTTTCTCTTAACAACAGGCTTGGAATTAGAGAGGGACTGAGCCAGAGTCCAACTCCAAATCCATCTCTATAAATTTAGAAACATAAACATATCTTTGATTTTTATACTTATAGAACCTATTTGGTTTTCTTGATGATCCTATTGGGTAGTTATTTTTCCATCTTTCAGTATTCAAACGTCCAGGGTCCCTTAAATTTTTTGAAGATAAATGTTTTCCTACAAAGACAAGAACAGAACCCTGCCCCTATTCCATATGTTATCTTACCACCCATATGATTATCATCATTGTGGATAAGCTGCCATGTCTCCTTTCAAAGAGGGTTCTCTTCTTCAAACCAAACCTTTATTAATTTTGATAGTATGCACAATTTTTCTTCTCCTGTGGAAACAAGAGCAAAACTGTCAATCATGTTTTAAATAAATGCTGACTGGCCACTAGCCAGGCAGGAAGTATAGGTTGGAAAACCAGACAGGAAGTAGAGATAGGGCAATGAGAACAGGAGTATTCTGGGAAGAAGGAAGTTCTTTCACAGTCCTGCCCAGACCACCAAAGAAGCAGGATGTGACCTGCCCCGCTGAAAAGGTACTGAGCATGTGGCTAACATAGATAAGAATAATGGGTTAATATAAGCTACAAGAGCTAATAAGAAACCTGAGCTAATGGGCCAATCAGCTGCATGAATTGGGCAAGACAGAAACCCCAACAAGCCCGGCCCCTCATGTTACGAATAGCTGCCAACATGTGAATAACTGCATCCACAGAAAGCCTGAGAAAGCTTGGGAAAGAATAGAGTAAAGCATATTTTCTTGATAGCAGCAATTTCTTGGATCTGCTCTGCTTGCTAGAGGCAAGCAAGTACTCTGATCTAAGAGAGGCTGGAATCGCAGAAAGCTAAGGAATAGTCTGGATCTAGCTGTCAAAGCCATGGCTTTTATCCTACCCATATTGCTTGGTAAATTAAAGACTCGTGTAGTCAGAAAAAAAGAGATATACAGTAAAGAGAGATTCAAAAAACCGTCTAAAGGTTAAAGTCCTTAAAATTGAAAAAAAAAGAGAGTAGTTGGGTGTGGTGGTACACACCTTTAATCCCAATGTTTGGGAGGCAGAGGCAGAGAGACCTCTGTGAGTTCAATGTGTGGTGGCACATGCCTTTAATCCCAAAGTTTGGCAGGCAGAGGCAGACAGACCTCTGTAAATTCAAGGTGTGGCAGCACATGCCTTTAATCCCAGCACTTGGGAGGCAAGTGGAACTCTGTGAGTTCAAGGACAGCCTGGTCTACAGAGGGAGTTCCAGGACAGCCAAAGATATACAGAGAACCTGTCTCAAAAAGTAAAAGTAAAAATAAAAGAAATAGAGGTTAAAGCAAATCCATGTGAAGATGAAAAATACACAGAGAATCTTGATACTGTATGTTATTATGCTCTCTTTGAATTGTTTGAATGCTGAGGAAAAGAGCAACAGCTGCTAAAAGATACTTATTTATAAATGCTGCTGAATTAATCCAAGATAGGTATTTTGAAAATACTTTGACTTCAAAATTGAAGTCAAAAGGTATGTTACTTTGGAGAAGAGATTTTGCTTTTGTTTCCATGGGAAATGAGAGGCTATGGATTCATTCTGAGTAAAGAAAACTCAGGTTTGATCAAGGAAGACCACCTGGGAAATCTCTGGTAGGAACAGATGGCCCAGATGTCTGAGTTCTACATCCAGAACAGATTCAAGATGCTGCCTGAGATGATCAAGCCTCACAGGATACTCCAGTCAGGACTTGATCATAACTCTAAATTTTCTTTAGGTCCCCATAAGATTATCAGTGCCCCCAACCAGCCAGAAGTAGCCTGCAATACTATGCCCACATTCCCAAAAATTGGACTATGGATATTTTTCTTTGTTTAAAAAAAAAAGAGGGGGAATTGGTGTGGGAGAATTATCTGTATTCTGTCAGTCATGTTTAAATAAACACTGATTGGCCATTAGCAATGCAGGAAGTATAGGTAGGAAGACCAGACAGGAAGTAGAGGTGGGGCAATGAGAACAGGAGTATTCTGGGAAGAAGGAAGTTCTTTCACAGTCCTGCCCAGACCACCAAAGAAGCAGGATGTGATCTGCCCCACTGAGAAAGGTACTGAGCCATGTGGCTAACATAGATAAGAATAATGGGTTAATATAAGCTACAAGAGCTAATAAGAAGCCTGAGTGAATGGGCCAATCAGTTTATAATATTCTGGAGACCTCTTTGTGATTTTCTTTGGGGCTAAACGGCTGCAGGATCTGGGCAAGACAGAAACCCCAACAAGCAGGCCTTCATGTACAATCTAATCTGAGCCACTTAAACTTAGCACTAACTACACTGGTTGGAAAATGCAGAATCTTGGTCACTGATGTGAAATGTACTTGCTTCTCTAATATTTAATATCTCATGTGGTATATTGCATCCACAATTTTGTTTTATGTTTTTGGATCTTTTCTCCTGAACTATCCTATATGTGACAGACAACCTAGTAGGAATCTACAATGTTTTAATGTTTTTTTCTTGAACATGTTCTCATCATTCTTCATTTTGAGACTTTCTTGTTGATACTTTTCAATTCAAAAATAACTCACCTCAAAGGTAATAAGAGATAGTTTATTCTGGAACAAATTAAGAGTTACCATGGCCATGGAAACAGATTTAGGTTACCCAAAATTATGACTTCTGATGTATTAAAATTTTGATAAAGTTTTTAAAATTTATTATTTGTAATTAATGTAAATGAATGTTCTGCCTGCATGAATGTAAAGTCCAATATATGCCTTCTATGCTTGCAGAATCCAGAAGAGGCTGCTAGATCACCTGGAATTGCATTTGTAGACAGTTGTAAGTCAACATTCGGATGCTGGGGATGTAACCCAGATCACCTGTAAGAGCAGCAAGTGTTCTTAACCAATGAGATGCTCTCTAGTCCCAGTCTGAGGGAAGTTCATATTGACAGAGCAAAGGTCAATAATTAAGCTTTAATTTTTAAAGTTTTTTTGGGGGGTTTCTCATAACCTATGATTTAGAATTGGCTCAGCAGATGGTTTTAGGTATCAGATGAAAGACTACAAACAAGATTCTTTTATTTGAGGGATGGACGGGGGTGAGAAGGCAGGGAGAATGGGGAAATGGGGTTGGTATGTAAATTGAAAAGTAAATTTTAAATAAAAATATAAAACGAAAAAAAAGAAATAAGATTCTTATGTGATTTTCTACACCATAAATGAAAGTACATCTGCTTTATTTCCTTTAATTTTATGAACAATGGTGAATGGCTACTTTAATTGAAGTAAAACACTTTATAAAATGTATACAAAATAGTTTTACATAGGAAGGACCAAGAAGTCATAGTGTCATAGTGTGCATTTGTGGATTGGTACAAAGTAGTGTGACCTTCCTCATACTCTTCTTTTTTCATTTTAGAGGCACTAAAGTCTCACTGAGGAAGCAAAGACTAAAGGACTTCCTCCTCCCATAGCTTCAGGGAGAATCAATTTCAATAAGAGATGGAAAAATGTAGCATTTGATTTGATTTAAAGCTGAGCCTGAGGGAAGTAAATTCAAGCCTCGTTTAGAGCCTCAAGTGGTTAAGGATTTATAGTGGGAACAAGAAGGTCATGAATACACACCATGCTTAGAGAAAGTGAGCATATTCTTTAAAATTTATTAGATGGTGTCATCCTTAGATCGGTCAAATGTTCTACAAAGGCACAGTGGGGCATTAGATAGTACATCACATAAGAGAAGGCTTACATTTAAAAAGGGTTGTTTTATTAATCTAAACTGAAAAATTATCCAAAACCTCCAGAATTGAATGGGATTACTAAAATTAGGCTGAACATAGAGATATGATTTTGAAGAAGCCCCACGTCACTATTGAGAATATTTATAACTATGAAATTATGCCTTGGTTTACATCCCCTCCTATACATATATATCACTTATTCTATTATCATTTGGCAAATACACATTTACTAAATTAGAAATTTGTAATGGTTTGAATGAAAATGCTCCCATAGACTCATATATAGTTAAATGTTTGATTCCCAGTTAGTGAGCTGATTAAGAGGGATTGGGAAATGTGGTTTTATTGGAGAAAGTATGTTTCTGGGGTGGGCTGGCTTTGAGGTTTAAGATATCCACACTAGGCCCAGTCTCTCCCACTTTCTTTCTCTTGCTTATATATTAAACTTTCAAGTACTCCTCCAATTCTATGCCAGCCTGGTAGCAGCCATGTTTCTGGCTTTAATAGTAATGGACTACCCATCTATAACTGTAAAAAAAGCCACCTCTCCCCCAATTAAATGCCTTCATTGTCAGTTGAGTAAATCATGCTGTCTCTTCACAGCAAAAGAGAAGTAACTAAGAAAAATGAATATTATATTAATAGAGCAATTTTCCGGATTCCTTGTGTAGTTTATATCTGTGTCAGGACAGAGTTATGATCTGCTAAACTGATATTAGTCTTATCAAGTGTTGATGAGATGTTTTAAAGAAAGAATCTTGACTTCTCAGTCTTTTATTTGTGAGATTAGTAGAGTCTTGGATGAGAAAATAAAAGGAAGAAAGAGTAACTTCTGTTCAGCTGATGATAAAGAATGAGTATCGACAAACAAAAAAATAATAAGCATGAAACTGTTGGCAACACCTGGGGTCATTCCAGAGTGACACAAGGTAGGTACCTATTCAAGAACAAGACCAGAGATCACTAATGATGACCATGCCATGCTCTGCTCTATACATTTTTGGAGGGAGAGGTAGCTTGACTAGGTGTTATCACTTTTATTTGACCCACACACTGGAATTTGTTGATATAATATATACAATACCAGCAAGGCATGGAAATTTTAAAACTCTATTGAAACAATATTTTTCACACCATTTATAAACACAGCACATTATTTTGAAGATGGATATCAGAAACCAGAAAATGAATGATCCTTAAATAACCAAGTCTTTACCTGTATCCAAACTGCAATAGGAGATCCTTGTACACTTTGAGAGGCCAGTGGAGGAAGAGATGTTTATCAGAAATTATTAAAATCAGCTTCTGGTGGAGTTTTGTCTTGATATATGAAACAGCTTTAAGAAAACTAAAGAGTGCCCAAATCAGCAGCAGAAACAGTACATCCATCAACTCAAACTACCTTTCACCACAAGAATGTTTATGGATAATAGCTAAGTAAGCTGTTGCCTACGTTTTAGTTACAAATGTACTATCAATTTCAAGAGAAATTCAGGAGAGATCTATAGACAACAAAGCAGTAAATTTGAGAAAGCAGAGGAAAGTGTGTAGTTATTATTCACACCCAGAGTTTCAGAAATAATACCTGGGAAAATGAGAGATTTAAATAAAAATGCTTTAGGTCACAGAAAAATGCATACACAATGAAAATGAAGACATATCAAGACAGCACAGTGAATTTTTCTTTGTAATAATAAGCTAATTAAATTTGTGGTTTTTTTCATTACATTAAAAATTTGGGTGAAAAATGGCATTTTTCTCTGAAGTCCAGTTGGTAAAGTAGGACTATATTAGAATAAAATAGCTGAAAATCTGATCAATTGTCCATGATTCCATATGCTGAAGAACAGTATTTCTGGGAAGATATGAAAAAAGTCTAATCCCTCCAGATAGAAATCTAGTGACAAAAGAGAATAATACTGAGTTTCATTTGGGTTACTTACAGGACTATGATCAAGGATTACTGTGAAAAACTGAAAGAACTCACTTAGCTGTATTATGCAAAGTCCACTCTTAAAAGGGTGACACCTCACCAAACCTGGACACCTAGAGCATGCTGTACTGGTTGGTTCCTCAGATTGGATAGTTACTTCTATGTGCAGTTCAACTGTTCTGAGCCTCTTTCTGTCAGCAGTGCTAGTCTCTGACCTTTCTAGACACCTTGGCTGTTTTTCCAATCATTGTGCCATATGTCCTCTTTCAGCCATCCCATCTGGTTTGAGAGTTCTAGGCAGTTTGGGTGGCCTAATAATGTCTCTTTTCAGTTCCTACTGCTTCCATATACTTGGCAAGTTTGCAGACTGGTGTACAAGAACCGATTTCTGGGAATTCCTGAAGTCTTTGAGTTGTTTGCTATTTTAACTTAAGGAGGTCCTCTGAATAATGGAGTGTTACACTTCCCCTTAGAGCATTCTGTGCTTTAGCTAGTTTTGTTCCAAGATGGAATGTTCTATCTCAGAGGAAATTGCTACATAATGTAGGTGGAGACTGCACTCTAGTTACCTGGCTGCCAGGCCCAAATAATCACACTGTTTATTCAATAACATAAGAGTATTCTTACCTAGCTCTTGCATCATAAATTAACCCATTTCAATTAATCTGTGCATCTCCACAAGGCTGTGTCTTACCAGTAGGTTCTGGCAGTCATCCTTGTCCATTGGCAGCTACATAGCATCTCTTCGACTCAGCCTACTCTCTCTGTATATTTCTTTTTTCCCATATTCTTTTATTTTTTTTTATTCAAAAAAATTTACATTTCCTCCCCTTCTCCCAATCCCCTCCCGCCCCCCTCCCGCTACTTCCTTAAAAGAGGGCATGGTGCCCAGCCCTGTGGTAAGTCCAAGGCCCTCCCCCCTCAATCCCGTCCTAGAAAGGTGTGCATTCAAATTGACTAGGTTCCCAAAAAGATAATACATGCAGAGGAGATAGGTCTTAGTGTCATTGTTGATGGCTTCTCATTCTGCCCTCATTGACAGCCACATTTAGAGAGTCCAGTTTGATCATATGCTCATTCAGTCCCGGTCCAGCTGGATTTGGTGAGCTCCTATTAGATCAGGCACACTGTCTCAGTGGGTGGTCCAGCCCCTTCCGGTCTTGACTTCCTTGCTCATCTTTTCCCACCTTCTGATCTTCGACTGGATCTTGGGAGCTCAATCCATTGCTCTGGTGTGAATGTGGTTCCCTGTCTCTATCTCTATCCATCAGACGAAATTTCTATGGATGTGATCAAGATATTCATCAGTGTGACTATGGGACAATGCTAGTTCTGGCACCCTCTCCTCTGCTGCCCAAGGACCTAGCTGGGGACATCCCTGTGGACACCTGGGATCTCCTCTAGAGCCAAGTATCTTGCCAGTCCTAAAATGACTCCAATAATGTAGATGTCTTATTCCCTTCTCCAATATCCACATTTCCTCCATCTCCACCCTCTCACTCCCCCCAGCTCTCCCCAGTCCTTCCCTTCTCCCTTCTCCTTCCCCTCTCCC